>JANHGB010007340.1:47201-58835 GCA_026283785.1 Coracopsis vasa
CTGCCCATGGCAGGGGGGTTGGAACTAGATGATCTTAAGGTCCTTTCCAACCCTAACTATTCTATGATTCTAAGATGAATTCTTGGGCTGAGTTTAGTTCCTGTGTGGAAACAGAATGGGCACATTTTCTTACTCCATAAAACCATTGTATTTATTTACAGAGCACATTTGAAGAAAACACTGAGGAATAACTCATTGTATGAAGGACTCCTACCTCTTGTGTCACCTCTGCTGCTGTTCATGCTACTTACAGTCTGGGTGGCTTTATCTCCAGTCGACATATTAGCAGAGCAACCAAGATTGTTTTTATGGATGGTTGGGGTTGCTTTCTCAAATGTTATTGTAAGTATGTTAATGGTGGTGGTATTATTTAGAGACTGCTTTCTACTTTTATGTGAACAAAGAGAGGGAAACAGAAACTATAGCTAAAACTGAGCAGAATCACACAGCTTTTCTAACCTCTGAGTAGACTACAGTTTATTAGGCAGTAAGTGCAATGCATATTCTTTAGAGCTTGTTTCTTTCTTTTACCAAAAGATCTACTGCAGTATTAGAGGCTCATGTGAATTAAAAATGTATGTGTGTTAGCTGAAATTTTCAACGTTTTACAAGCAAGCATTAAAAATGTATGGGTGTTAGTTGGGATTTGTAGCGTTTTAAAAATTAAAACCAAGCCTGTGTTTCCTTTCACTTCCTCTGGTCCCTTATACGTGTTTCCTCCAGTATCAGAGTAAGGCATAGCAGTGCTTTTCTTCTCCATGGTAGTCTAACACTGGGTTTCCATTACCTGTTCTGTAGACTACAAATTGCAAGGCGTTCAGACCTTACTTTGAGATTTACACGTAGAGCAAGTCTCACAAATATCCAGGTCTGAGCAAATCACCACAGCAGAACTGTCACAGCTCCCACTTAGGAAGCCCTCAGGGGCACATGTTTGGGTCCGGGAGGAGAGGAGGATGTAGTGGGTAAGTAAGTAAGTCCTGCGAAAGGGACCTTCAGCCATCACGGTAGCAGGAGCAGAGTGGGTGACATGGTAGCTGGCTGATGAGCTGGGACAGCTCAGACACAGGAGATACTTCATTAGGAGCCTCCCATGGGGAGATGGTATGAGGGAAGACACTAAGGATCTACAGTGAGCACAAACCACAGCTGCTAGAGGTTTAAATTCAGCATGGCCAGGGTAGCATTGCAAACGATAGGTGAGGTAGATGGAAAAGCTCATCCCATCCCAAGGGCATAGTCCCATAGCCTTACTTTTTCTTTCCAATCTGCCTCTCCAGACTCCAGTGCTTTCACCTCCTAATGCTGTTTTTGCCTCATTTGTAGTGTCAGTCAGTGCTTCAGGACCAGTGGGAATAAGGAATTGAGGGAGGAGCACAGAGTATGGTCCCATTTTGCAGTCCTGTGGTACACTGAAGGTCAACTGCTCCAAATACTAATAAGCAATTGAATTGGGTATTGTACTTCACACAATGCAATAATGGTTAAAAAAAATGTGAAATCCAACCTCTGGATGGGTGCAATTATTCAGCCAGAAAAATTCTAGTGTATAGATTGCTTTAGCAATTTCTGACACCCCCTGCAATGATTCCCAAAGGACTCATGAAACCAGTATTATTAAAAATAAACCAAAATACTGCTAATGCTTTGTAAGAAGAACTATTGACGCCAGGTACCAATGCTCACTTCTTGCATTACTGAAAGGTAATCATGTTTTTATGGCTTATCTTTGCATTCTTCAGCTTCCACAGCGCAGACAGTAAAGCCAGTATTTTTTTGCCTATGGTCAGACTCCTGCTGCTGCTGTCACAGGGTTTCAGACACTGCACAGGGAATGAATGAATGACTTTTTACTCTTCTACAGCTTTCAAAAAGCATAAAATCTATTTTTAACCACGTTTAAACTTTAAGTGAAACTTGAATTGATAAAATATTTCAGATGTGTCTAAATACCTTTTTGGTTTTTTGGTAAAGGGCGTTTTGTACATGAGACACATTTCTTTCTTAAGGAGTCTAAACCAGGTAAAACACCCACGTGTGCTTAACTGGTTTTGAAAATGTGAACTTGGACTGAGTTAATCTTATTACATTTCAAGAATTCAGTAAAATTAAGCTAATTGCTTTCAGTTAAACCATGCACCATATATTGTATTCATTTTTTTCTGCTTTTCTGAATGGGATCCCTTTCTCTGGGCCCCCAGCTCTATCTCCAGGGAGTCCACTGCCATGACTGAGCCAAGGAAATGGAGGTTTACTACATGGAGAAGAGCTAGAAAAGAAAACCAGGATTTAAAAGTGGCATATATTACTTTCCCTCCCTTCTATACAATGAATCAATGTATTTCTGTCACACCATCTCATTGAAATACCAATACACTCTCACAGTGATTAAGTGGTGGCACATTTGATTTGGGATCACAACTTCATGAGCCTGTATGGAAGCACGAGGTAGCAAACAAATTACCTTTATGTAAAGACGCGTTTCAGCTTATAAAATGAAGCGTGTCAAAACACTGTCTCCAGGAAAGAAGTGTGTATGTTAAATTACTTGTAATGAAGTCCTTTAAGACTCTGGGGATAACCTAGAGCAGCCTTCCACTACCTAAAGAGGGCATACAAGAAAGCTAGAGAGGGACTTCTTACAAGGCATGTAGTGACAGGACAAGGGAGAACAGATTTAAACTGAAAGATGGTAGATTTAGATTAGATGTTAGGAAGAAATTCTTCTCTGTGAGAGTGGTGAGGCCCTGGCACAGGCTGCCCAGAGAAGCTGTGGCTGCCCAATCCCTGGCAGTGTTCAAGGCCAGGTTAGATGGGGCTCTGAGCAACTTGATCTAGTGTGAGGTGCCCATGGCAGGAGGTTGGAACTGGATGAGGTCCCTTCCAATCCAAACCAATCTATGATTCTATGATGACTCGCAGACAGTGAGGCACAGAGGTGTACCTATAGTAGTCTTCTCACCAGAAACAAGCCTCATTTTGAAATCTAGCTTTGTTTTCCTCTCATCAGAAGCAACCTGCAGAGAAAACAGATGTGCTTTTGCCTAGACCCTAGGCCAACCCAGTGCTTCTCACCTGGCTCTTTGTTCTGACAGTGCAAGGTGATCATCTGCCAGATGAGCAGCACCCAGCCGGAGCTTTTCCACTGGTTCCTTTTCCCGCTGGCACTGGTGGTCTATGCAGCCATCTCCGGGCTGCTGGGCTGGATGGAAGAAGCCGTGCTCGCTGTGTTCACTGTTCTGATCACAGCTGCCCATGTGCACTATGGGGTCTGCGTGGTGAGTGGCTATGGGAGAACTGCACTGGGGTGGGGAGGAAGATGGGGTCTGGGAATGGTTTCTGTCTAGCTGGTGCAGTGATGTGCGAGTCTGGATGCTGTTATGGTTGGGTTGTTTTTGACATGTTTTGTTTAGTCTAAGGTTTAAAAGCAAAGGTCACTTTACCGCAGGCAGTGCCTTCTCACACATGCAGAAACTTCAGTGCCTTGCATTATTCCAGTGTAGCCGACTGGTTTTGGCTTTAAACCCATCACAATCAGAATATTTATGGGCTGGTTTTTATGCAGTGGTTGACTCATGCGGCATGAATGATCCCATCTCTTTTTTCCCTTTCTTCTTCCTGAGGTTATTTGACTGAAAAAATAACAAGGTAAAATGCAAAGTGCCATGAATAGAATTCATAAAATCAGGTTAACTTTGCTTTGACTCTGCAAGCAAAATAGTTGTCCCAGTTTCTAATCTTTTATTAGCCCTCTGTTAGCATCTTTCAGCCTGGAGACATGAATGGGACATTCGGTCTCAGCAGTGCATCTTTGTGCCTGCAAGATACCAGTTTTGTCATTTATTGTCATCTGAATTACTGCTTAAACTCCATTTCCCTCAGATAATGCCCTCTTTTTTAAAGAGTATTGTCAAATTACCCTTAGGAAAGTGTCTTAATGGGAGGGTTGGTTTTAGATGAAACACATTGCGTGGGAAAGGTCTCATTCCACAGGAAGTTTGCCAGCATTTTTTTATTTAAGATACACCTCTGGGATGTGAGGATTTTTCTTTGAAAGAAGCCTTTTGTTAGCAGACATCAGCATCATTGTAGATTTTACCTCAGCATCAGTACAGACCAGTCGGTGGAGGTCAGAATGGATGCACCTGGTCAAAATTCACTATTGACTGAGGTGGCCTAGCTCCACCACAGTTTATGTCTGTGAATCTGGTTCATAGCGACTTAACTTCCCATCAGTGTGCTGCAAGAGACATGTAAAGACCACAGCTCTTTGTAGGTCCCTATGTACTTGAAGGGCTCCAGGTATGCAAGGAATGTGGTTGTGTTCTCCTCTTTCTGACCAGGAGAAGAGAGATGGTGAATTGTGAAGCATATCAAAACTGGTTGCTAATCTCCGCAATTCCTCTTTAGGGGAGGCAGCTGAGTGAGCACTTGAACATTTACATCTTTTCCCTGAAGAAACGTGTCCAGGAGTGAACACCTGCACCATGATCAGACTGTAATACTTGACACGGAGATTTGCAACTCTTCTGATGTGATACATAGCTGGAATTAATCTGATTAAAATAACCAAAGAATAGATAAATCTGGGTATCCGAACCACTGCGACAATGAGCTATGCAGCAAGATGCTTCATCTCAGAGGAAGGCTCCTGTCCAGCAGAGAAGTGCTTACCAAGTTCTTCTGCTGCTAATATTCTCTTCAGCAATGGTGTGTTACTACCCTCTCTGAAGCTTTTGTCTTTCTCCTCCTTGCCACTGTGTCCAAAGTCCTGGATAAATCCATGTCAGGTTCCATGAGATCCTTGATGATTTATAACCAGCACTGTTTTTTCCCAGCCTAGTCACCAGTGTGACCCTGGCAATGCAAAGCCTCCCTGGATGTCCTTCCCACTCAGACATCTGTGCCTGCTTCATGTTCCATATTTATTTCCTCACAACTCATTTCTTCCATACAACCTCCTGAAGGGCTTACACACATTCAGGCTTTCCCTCACCTCAGATGAATATGTGGAGAAAAGAGAACGAGCTCAGAAAGCTATGGGTACATTAAAGTGTTTTTAAAACGTATGGGTTTTTTCTTCCCCAACATTAAGATGAATCTCAGCTAACCTGTATCTGTCAGAAGTGCAGGCTCCTTACAGCAGCACCTGGCCTTCATGCTTATTTTCTAGGCAGTAACAAGCACATTGGTGGCATTTCAGTAGCTACAAGCAACATAACCCTACAAAGGTAACCAGCTGAGAATAAATTTAGCCAAAAAACTATAGAAGATTCTCATACTTCACTGCAAAACTAATTAGTCAAACATCATCTGTGAATGCAAAACACAAAGCAAATCATTATTTGCCTTTGTGTTTGAAACAAATTCTCGTGGTTTTAGATAATGGGGGAAAAAAAGGCAAGAAAGGCTTTTTTTAACCATTACATGTTTACATGCAGATGCGAACCACTCGCTTCATTTATAATATATGTAGGTTTTCTGCGTGCCTTGGAGGAAGGAGTAAGAATTTAAGTTTCATCTCTTTTCATATGCTGCTCTAGCCAGAGGGACTTTGTGGCCTTGAAGCACTAATGAAACAATCTGCCCACTTTCCCCAAGGTAAGCATTAGATTACATTTCTTGCACAGAGGGATGTGATTGATGGACTGGCATGTTTATTAACTAGTTAACTATCTCGCTTGCCAGAAGCTGGGCAGAAGCGTAGCTGTTGAGCTGCTGAGCCTGAAGTTCACCTTTTTCAGTTCTTAGACCATTTCTCTGGCCTTATCATTTTTCCCCAATTAATATACCCTTACACCAGTGGCTGTTATTAATATTTTCAGCTGAGCACTGACTTGCCATATCTTCGTACAATTTCATAGCTGTGTTCAATTTTAAATTGAACAGCTTCAGTTTAAGTTCCTACTGCCTGTTAGAGCAGTTGATCTACCACATCAGTTGGGCTGATTTCCCATGGCAGCCCTTAAAACAGATACCAGGGGACAGGCCTGCACATCAGCTTCCCCTCTTCACAAAGCAGAAAATTCAAACCAACTTACAAAGTTTCTTACGGCTTGAAAACACACACGTTCCACCTAGTAAACGAGCATGCTGATGGTCCCATCCCCTACCACAGTCACAGTTCAAGCAGCTTAAAGTTCGACTTAAGCAGAGGACACAGGTCATCCTGTCAGTGCTGATTCGGAGCTTTGGCAGAGAGCCCTGCAGGGAAGGGAGGCTCCTGCTCCCTCCAGCACCCCTGTGGTCCAGCTCCAGGGCTGGAACAAAGAGAGGGGTCTTCCAGCCTTCCTCCTCACTGGTCAGGTGATCACGCATGATGCTCAGGGAGCGTGGGGTTTCCATGTTGGTGCTCCCTATCTGCCCAAGGACTCTTTTTCTTAGAGAAAGCCTGAGAGCTGTTTATTTAATAGGCAGTTAATTAAACTGTTTATTATAGGCAGTTCTGACTGTGTTTGAAGGGGAACAAGTTTAATAGAGACATATACCCGGCAATCCATTTGATGAAGTCAAATACTACATCCGATAACACCTATGATGCCCCAAAAGTCTCACCTATTTCAGCAGTTTATATTTAACCCATCCATCAAAAGTATCCGGAGGAAGTCCTGAGTAGAAAAGAATTAGAATACAATAAACAAGAATACCTCTGGATTGAATGTGGTTGTACTGGAGGCACTCTGTGGACAGAGCTCCCTTTTCCCTCTGTCTTACACTTATTTAGTAAACAGTTGGAAATAAGGTTTCCAGAAGCTGCACAATCTGATGCACTGTAATGGAGTATTTTGACTATATTTCATTAAATGAAATGATGAAACTTGAACTGCCACAACTTGCCTGCACTTGTACCTTTCTAAAGGGAAATACAGTATCACTTTCAAAGGAAATTAAGCTCCAGCCAGCTTTCTCACATTCTGTATGGAGATGTGGCAAATAACTAACTTTCTTTTTCCTTTTTGAAACAACTTGTCACTACAATCTCTATAAAGACAAGTATAAAAAGAGAGCGTGTATTGCACAGTGTGTATATTGAATTGTTAGCCGTCTGAGATGGTAACTGGTTCAATGAATGGGAATAAAAATGCTTTGTTCATAGGGCAGCATGGTCACGGATTTATTCTGCAAGGTCAGATAACCGTACGTACATGACCTAACAGTCGCAACATTATGGCAGAAAGTTTTCAACTGTTTGAAAGTAAATAACTTTTTTATGCTGGGGATTAGCACCGCCCAAACACATGCTTCCCCCCTTGTCTTGTACAAAACAACCAAACTAGGGCTGCTCTCCCATGTTTGACTGCCTGGGCTGGAAATGGGCTCTTCTGCTCCTGGCTTCATCCTTCATCCTCTCCATCAGAAACCTTCCCTAAGTGGTGATGGGTAGTGTTCAGCCCCAGCCCCAGGGATACCTGAAGGTAGCAGAGGGGTCTAGGCTGATCTCTAAGTGGTAGAGCACAATCAGGCAGCTTCAATGACAGAAAGAGGTCCCAACCCAAGCCTCAAGGCCCTGGAGATCTAGCAGCAACTACTTGCAGCAATATTGCTTCATGCTGCAAAAGAGCTGTAAGAACTATGATTAAGTTTCTCCCTTTTCTTCCAAAACCCTCATTTTTTAATCTACAATGAAAGTGACTGCACTGAAGAGTCATCCCTGAATGCTTGGCCATTGCATGAAAAGTCCATTGGGAGCTTAAGTGTCTTTGTTATAGTTCTCTCCACCTCCTGGCTGCTTCAAGTTTTGCTTTTGCTGTATCAAAACTGAGACACAAGAGATTTAGTACTCAAATCGGAAGGCATTTACCATAAAGAAGAATGCTTTGTGTACATGCACATACATTCTCATTTTTGATTTGCAGAAGGGGGTACAGTTGCTGAGCTCTTGGGGAAGCAAATACTACCTACACACATTGAATAAGTGAATCTCCTTTTAAAGCAGCTGCCTTTTTCTTCCTGGTCCCATATGCAGTCACTAATGAAGAAAAGAATACGTATTTAAAGCAGAAAAGTATTATTTTAGAATGTTGTGAATAGTCTCTAGAGCTAGACAGATTTTAACATATTTTTTTTATTAAATATGTAAAAAGATAAACGCAAGTTATTCACATATTCAGACAAAAATCTACTCTACCATGCGACAATCTGTGGATAATGTAAAACGACTGATACATCCAATAAGACTTTTTTGTATCTATTATGCCATTACTTATCTATTTATAATTAATACATATGTTTACATTCCTTTCAGTTTACATTTAATATATAACCAAAGCTTTATGGTGTGCTATTTAGTAAATGTAATTACAAATGCATATTAAAACCATAACAGAAGAATGGGTTACTCACAGGGGGTGGGAGGAGAAGGACAACTCTTTCCCCTTTCAGAGCATCGCTCGCCCCTCAGCACAGCCCATTTTTCTAGTGACCACAAGGTATTTTATTGCCCCAGCTCCCTACATCAGTCACTCCCCCCCCTTGATACAAGCAGTGAGAGGGTGATGGTCTTCGGACCAGAAATAGGATATTAGGAATTTTCCGCAGATGAAGTTCAGCTTTTTAGAACTGTTATTATTGTTTAATATGTGCTCCAAAGAGAGAAAAGGAGAGGTGCACAGCAGCCCGGCCATGAGCCCTCCAGGGAGCTCAGCAACCCCAACCATTCGCACCTTTAGAGATACATTTTATCTTCAAGTGCTCTCCATGCATCTGCTCAAGTATTAGCAGAAGGATGAACTGCAGTAAGTGGAGACTGGTGCTGATGGAATTAAGCTTATAGACTGATCCCAAACTCCTTGCCCCATCAGAAATCCCATACAGGTTAAAGGAGTCTGGAAAAAAAAAATTAGTAACTGCTCTTCAACAGTATTATGAAGAACTACCGTTTATTACAATGACAATTGTAATAAGTACATATGTTCTAATAAACACAAATACAACAAAAATGACAATTCCCCCATTTGTGGCGGTTCTTGGAAATACTTATTTTGGAATATACACATTTTTTTAGAAACCAGACCTTGTTTGTAACCAATCAAGAAAGGAAAGGAAAGGAAAGCGCTGGCCCGCAGGTTGCAGTACTTCCACTTCATCACTGGGTAGGACACGAGGCCAGTGCTGGAGACAGGGCTGCGAAACCTTCAGCCTGCAGGGTCCAGAAACTCTTCTGCTGAGCAGGGGGAGGATCAAGGATCTGGAAATACCTGTTCTAGTGCTTAGCAGTATTTTATACGTTGTCTGTGGTGCGACACACAACAGCAGGGTTCTCACATTTAGCCAAGAGCCACTTAGCTGCAGAAGATCGATTAGGAACAGAAAACTGCATGAGCATGTGTCTGTGTGCACCAGGGGGTTGATTAATTGAAAACCTCTCCACGGAAGCATAAAGCTGGGAACTTATGCTTTAGGAGCCTACGAAGGTCTAACATGATTTAGCTGTTCATTACGCTTTGGAGTTTTCCAGTGACTGCTGATTGGGATGGGACTTCCATGTGCCTGCTAAATCAGTGTAACAATCCAGAACTAGGAAAATCAAGTGAAAGACCAAGAATACCAAGCATTAAATATTCAGAGACTACAATGCACAGTTTTACAAGAAAAATACGGAATGCTTTGCATACTTCATGATACCTCTGTTTATAAAATACCATCATTTAGAACAGGGCAATGGGACAGCACTGGAAGGGAACATTCTGACTGCAGACATCTCCAGGGCAGACATGGTTCTGCACTGCACAGGCCTCACTGGAGGAAGGTAAGCCAAGCATAGAACTGGCTCTGTGCCCCTCGGTGACCTGGGCCCCCTCTGATGTATGCTCTGTCTCCAGCAGGACCCCTCAACTGCTCCTCTGTGCCTCGTAAGCCGCCTCAACACCCATGAAGTGTCCACTACTCACTCACAGAGAGTTGAGGGGGTTCAGGGCTAGTGCTGTTGCTGGTCTTTCCCCATGCTTTACACCAGCGAGGAAATTTCTGTGTTCTAACTCGTATGGCCAGGGCAGCAGAGTGGGGAGGATAGCAAAAAGAAATGGCTGGCCTACTTTGTCCTCTTCCGAGGGCTGGGAAGCCAAGTATGACAGCAGAGATCATGTCCTGCAGCTACACTTGTGTCAAGGAGATTTCTCTCCTCCATCAGCATTGAGCTGTGCGGAGGCAGAGCTGCAGCTGGGCTGGGACTGGATTCCTCGGGAAGGAAAAAAAGCTGGGAAACGTCTATTGACTAGTCAGGAAACTGGGAGGGTTTTCAAAAAACTCAAGTGGATGTCTGTTCCTCCAGAAATAAGCCAAAAAACATGCAGCTTTCTAACAAGCTTTCTAACACAGGGGTTTAAATCTCTGCTAGTGAAACAGATGCTCTGCCTTGCATTTCGTGAAGGCAGGAAAGGAATAAACGTGAGCAACACGAGCATTCTCCTCCACAACACATCTCATTGTTATGGCTTGATTATGACTTCCTCTGTATCCCTTTATTCCAATTGTTTGACCGAATTTACGCCCCAAGGCAGACATACTAGAAAACGCGAAAGCACCACAAAGTGAGAGACACAGCTAGTGGTACGGTACTTCTTGCCACACAAAATGCCAATATAAATATGTTAGAACAAGTTACAAGTGTATCATACTTAAGACAAAAAAAAAAAAAAAAAAGAAAAAATAAATATATATATTTTTTTCAAGAGCAGAACAAATCTCAAGCAGCCAAGTGGTGAAGTTGCAGTGATGTACAGTAGGTGATGTAGCCCTACAACCTCTTGGGAAGATACACTGAAAGAAGACGTCTGCAAATGCATCTTGGCAAAGTATGGGTACAGAATGCAGTGGTTGGCTGGCACTCACTATGGTACATAAATGTTAATGGCAGACTGGGAGTGAACTGATTTCAAGTTTGAGGCCGCACATGTTCCATTCTCCAGAAGAAAGTTCTCACACAAAACGAAAACTGTCAGAGCCGCTGGGTGAGTCAGTACTCCTCCTGCTGCTGGGGCTGTTCATGGACTTGCTCTTCACCTTCATGCTCTTCTGTGTGGCTCTCCTGCAGGGAGAAAAAAGGCCCCAAAACATTCTTCAACAGAAAGCATTCCTCCTGTAATCTTGCCCCGCAGTGCTCGCCATAGCCTAAAGCTTCACTTCTAATTTTCAAGCAGTTAAGTGCAAAATGAGCTGTTACCTGAGAAAAGCAGCATCCTGTAGTATTACCATAACATGTGTTTACTTTGCTTTTAATCAATGCACATGCAGTACTGATACTTCCCCAGAAAAAGTGTCAGTTTTCAACATCACTGTGGATTAACTGTTCTGGTAAGTGAACGTTTTGCATACCTAGACAGTGAGATGCTGTATCATAGCATCCTGGTGTCCTCCCATTTTCAGTTTGTCCAAGGATCTCTGGACCTGTCTGCTGTAGTTCTCACACAATCTATGATCTTGGTTTATATCACTAAATGGAAAAGGCACTTTTGCTATTGCCTGCTTTAAAAATTAAACTCAGACTCCTTTTTGAGGTAAGGCATACTACTTTCCCAAAATAATATACCTATGCTAATATAGACTGGAGTTCAAAGGTTATCAAAACAGTGGTTTTCAGCTGTATCCAGAAAATGTAACCAAAGAGTTGCAAACACATTTTCTTGGCGGTGGGGG
>JANHGB010007340.1:62545-72900 GCA_026283785.1 Coracopsis vasa
CTGGGGTCTTTCCTCAGCAAATTATGGTCTATCTGTTAAGCTGAGGAGGAAATGCACCCCAGAAGATGAGGAGATCGAGTCTTCCACTAAAAGGTAGCAAAAAAACTGCATTGGGAATGGCCTCTGTATTATTCTCTGGGGGAATGGTGCTCTTCTGATGGAGTAATATACCTGGCCTCCAAATGCAAACATGCCTTAGATAAAGGCACAGTTGTTATATGTAGTTCTTGTGCAGGCAAGGATGACGCTTTCAACAGAGAAAGGCTTGGAGGGAGGAAGCAGATAAAACACTGGGATGTGGACAGAAGTAGAACATTTTGTAATGTGTTCTGCCAGTAAGGAAAACTGCAGGAAGAAAAGCAACAAATGCATTCCTTGGCACGGAATCACTTGCTATTTAAGCCAGACAGACAGATGTGGTAGGGGTATGGGGAGAAGAGGGATTTTTCTGGCTTTGCTTTATAAATAAATCACTGTTCTTGAATCCAGAAGACATTTTCTCTGACCACTATACGTATGTAACTCTTTTAGCCTGTTATCACGTGCTTGGCAAATTTGTCTTATTGTTTATTCCTGTGAAAATAATGGTTTCCTCCTCCTTTTCCTCTTTAACACTCACCCCACACTGCTGAATTCTTTCCCCTGTCACTTCCCGTCTGAGCAGTGGCCCCTGTCAGTGGCAAGCTTGTGTCCCTCTTGCACCTCACTTTCATTTATGCTCTACTAGTTTTTTAGAGAAGCATGTGAGTTAGTGGTTCCTGCAGCACTACTTTTGATGTAAAATTTGAAGTCTGATGACTACTGCTGCAACAGCTTTCTGAGAACAGATGTAAGACAGCCTACGGTACCACACTGCTGTCAAGAGATTAAGCTGATGCTCAAACACTCTGGAGCCAAAGCCATCATTCACTGGAGACCGAAGGGTCAATCGTCAGTACAATGCATACAGGGATTTAGTTCACATGAATGGGGGTTGTTCAGCTAAATCTCCACTGAATCATTATCCCTGCATGTATCTGAAGAATTTAACCAGCACTCTTTGCAGCTTCTTGTTCAGTGTCTAGAGCACTAAGTCTAAGATGCAATGAGATTCTTGTTTACTCTTGCTGACAATACTTTTCTGAGGTTTCAATAATAGAGGATTATTGGGTTTGCACAAGGAAGAATTTTGCTTATAGCAACAGGATAGAAGAAATGCTAAAGTGCATTATCTCTGCAGATATAATTACGTATTTGGCAGCCTGCATCATACATATTACAACACTGCCACATGGGCTACAGAAGGTTCACAGCTGTAGACACTGAACAGCACCTCTGTCAGGATTTCTGTGATTTTCAACACGTTGAAGAACATGAGTAAAAGACTTTATGCAGAAAGGCAGAAGACAAAACCACAAAATTAAGGCTCAGAACCATATGAAACCGATTTAAAGTTGTGACACACACCCTCCTCTTTCAGATCAGCTTCAGCAAACCTAGAACACAAAACCTACACTGAAAGCAGCAAAAAGCAACCAGTCTCCTGAATCCCTTCCCCAAGCAGAAAAGTCAGTTGCTTGCAAATGCAAACTTCCTTTACAGGGGAGGAGGCATGGAAATCCAGCTGCTACAGTTCTGCTGACCAAAATATAGGACATGACTCAATACTGTGACAATAAATTATGAAATTTGTCTAAATAAAAGGCATTAAGCTTGAACTTACATGTTCTTCTGAAGCATAAAGGACTTCCATTAGCCGATTCACAAGGTCATTATTCTCTCCCCCGTGTTCTTGGCAGAGAAGTTCAATCTCCCTTAATTTGCCAAAGTAGAAATCCCTTTCCTTCTCCACGCCTTCAAGTGCAAGTTTTAATGAATGTACCTGCATATAAACCAAGACGTGATGCATCAGCTGAGGTGCACTAAAGACAAAATAACTCGGTCTACAATTGTGCATGCTAAACAATCTTTAAATATATATTCAATATTACAGCTTAAAATGAAGTCCACTTTTTTCCTGAAGTGCTAGATTGAACCCTACATTATAGACAATAGTAAACCAGGCTTCCCCATTGCACCTCTTAGATACGTCTTAACCTTGATCCTTAAAGGTCAATTTTCTTGGTGTCTTTTTTCACCAAAACCTCAAAGCAGCAGTTCAGGGATCAGGGCTACAAACCATTCTATGATTCTAAGTTCTGTCTCCTAACAAGGCTGCCAGAAGTGTCATGTGATGGCAATTAATTAAACTTCCAGCTCAGTATTTGCATTATTTTGCTGGATTAATGTGTAGTTGTTGGGAAACCTACACTATTCTCCTTGCCCAATAGATCTAGCAGAAAAGCTTACTAAGGGAAACAGTCTAGTTAGGAAATTAAAAGGTCCCCTAGTTGCAAACGTGAGTAGTGCTGTGTTGTTTTTTCACCTCTCCTTTTCTGCCCTCCCACTTACCATACTGTTACAGACCCATGTTTCGGCACTCTGATGCTGTGACTGGCTGCACCACCAACATTCTGATCTGATTTCCTCAAATGCCAAGTAACTTTCTCTTTGCAACCTTGCTCATAAGTCTTTAAGCTATGCTGTGAGTCTCAATTTCACCACTAGGACTGCCACAGATCATCTATGGGCAACATAGCTGTTAATGATTAAGCCTCATCATTCATGAAAGATGTTGCAATATATTTTTATACATACATATATATATACACATATTTAAAGAACAATTTTGTGGGAGCACAATAGATAAACTACTGTCCATCAGGGTACACACAATCAGGATAACGTAAGTGGCTTGCAAATTCAGGGGACAGCAATGTAACAACCAACTGAAATAATCACAGATGAAACTGTCTACAGTAAACAAACTGACCCCAATCACATCCAAATTACAGCCAAATTAACATCCACATTTTGAGGCCTGCAATTATACAAATGATTTTCTAAATAAAACATGCTAAACAAATTAAATCTCATCAGACTACATTTCAGTGAACTGATACCATTTAATAGAATGTTCTGTGTTGCCTGTTTTACTGCAAGCTAATTTATTTCCTTCACTAGTGAAAATACCAGCAGGGTTCAAACAATGCTTTGACAGCCTACTAAATCCTATTAGCTCATTTCTCCATAACTGCTGAGCTGGCAATGCCTTTTTCTGACCTTTGATTGCACCCTCAGAGGTGTCAAACAGCATAACTGACCTGTTACCAGGACAGGATCTCAGAGCATCAAACTCATGCACTGACCCATTTCTGACTGGCTGCCTGAGTGTGACACCCAAGTCTTCCCTTAGCAGTTTGAATCTATGATTGATGCAATGACCAGTCACCTTAAAATTAACCATTTCTTCATGAAAGTAGGAATAACAAAATGGAAGAAGAGTTTACAATATTTTGGCCTATAGATGAAGACCTCACGTTTAAGACATGCCTTCTGGATCTGCAGCAGCATATTCCTTGAGTGCGACGCCTGCATCCAAGCAGAACAAGAACGTAACTGCTTCCAGATCTTTTGCTCTGTTCTTGCTAGAGTTTGGGAAAACAATGAACTTCAGCTGAAACATTGGCAGCTAATTGCTCAGACTATCTCCACTTCTGATTTACGTACTATGAAGGCATTCTCCTGTTTTCAGAAATGGAATCATTAAAATATGCATATATGCACATAGTTGATTAGCTAAGTATACGGTAAATGTTGTTATAACCAATGCAGATGTGCTTTTCTTCAGTTACATATCTACTACCTGTCTGTGATGGATTAATTTGTTTTTCTTCAGATGCTTAGCATATCCACACCCTATGTTTTGCTTCTGCGAACATGCCAAAAAATTGATCCTGTATAAATTGACTCCCATGCTCTCTTTCTGGACCAGAAGTACTTCCCTGCAATCCAGTTAGCTGGTGTAAAGGCAGCAGCTCTTACTAACTGGTCATTTCTCCGATTGCTCTTGTTGGTAGTATGAAACTCACAGGGCTGCAGAACCAGGCTGAAGATTAAGCACATCCTGTAGACATGCAATCAAGTTGGAGCTGTTTTCAGAAACTATTTGCATGCTATCATGCAGTTAACAGTTCTTAGGAGCATTCTCCATACATAGATGTCCCTTTTCCACATGTAAAGGTCCCCTCTCCATACATAAAGGTCCCTGGTCTTTGTCATCTCCTCAGATATACTCAGAAAACTCTTTGGGAAAGTGTTAGTTGGCACAGACCAAAACCACAGCAGGAACCACTTTAGTATTTTAATGCTATGGGTAATCAAGCTCCAGTGCACAGTGACATTCCTTGGAAGCGTTCAATTCACTAGCACAGACATCCCCACTACTTAAATTTTTCCATTACAAATCGCATGGGAGTTCAGATGTTTCACTGTCCCTTAGCTGCCATTCACGAAAGGGCTGAAAAAAGAGTCTCTTACAGCCATACTGGAATTTGAAACCCACAGACACCATTCAATGTTTCTTACTCATAGTCAAGACAGCAACTGGGTAAAAATCAAGACAGCAACTGGGTAGAAGTGGCTGTTGCCCTCATCTCCCTGTTGCTGGAGAGTGGTTAAAAACGGGCAATTTGGGTCTTCCAGCATGTTCAGACTGGGGGTCAGAAAAACCTGGCTCAGAGCTGCTTGCAGCATAGTTTTAATGGCTCCTGTAATATGCCCAGGGTGCACAAGTAACCATTAGTGGGAAATGAGATCCCAAATGCTGCCAGCATTAAAAAGCCTTCCAGCTCATTCTAGCTAGAAGAGGTCTCTTAAAAACTAGCTATTAAAACACCAACTTTCCAAATCCACAAAATTTCTTCTCCTCTTTGGTGATGGGAGAAATCATCAGTTTTCCTCTGGGTTGTTTGTATATAGAGCTTAAGGTTTTCACACATGGAACGTGTTAGGAATACATTAGCAGTGCATGTGATAGTGACTGCCTATTTTAGTAAAGATCAAATATTTTGCTGTTGCTCAGATCCAAACCAACCCTTCCTCCTGAAGCAAACTCATTCTGACTTCTGAGTACAAATGTCATGGTTTAAGGTGCATCAAGCTGACATTTTAACCCCACTCTTACATTGATTAAAAAGAAAAAAAGCTTCCATGAAACATATATACATCCATTCCTTGTGCAACATTCCAAAACTTTTTTGTTACAGCAACAATCAAAAGCCCATTTGGAAGGCTGGTGGCCGCTGTTGGGTTCTCTGCTGCTCAGAATTTCACCCTGAATCCACAGGATGCTGTTTGGGATGTGGCTATCCATCCACCACCTTTCAGAGTGCAACAGTAACCAAGAATTTGCAAATGATGCCCCAACAAACTGAAATCTTTGCTCTTTGGTTCAATGAAAGTCTGAAACTGAAACGCCCTTAATTGTGGAAAATTACACTTGATCCAGAGTAATGACTTCTTCCTGAATGCAGCTGCCAAGCAGCTCAGACTCTAAAATAGGAGGTTTTTCCTTTCCATTTTCCCTCATCCAGGACAAATACAGGGATCAGGCCTCATTTAAACCATTCCAACATCACAGTCTTGGGCCAAATGCATTTATTCATGCCCAGTGCAGAGTCAGTTGCATGTCCAGGAATGACACAGTGGTGTAAAGCTCCATAGCATAAATGAAAACTAAGCCCTTGCATTCCTAACATTAAAGCTTTATTAGTTTTATTATAGTGTTCTGCAATATTATTAAGTATTCTCACAAAAGTAGATCACATTTTTAAATTAAAAAGGCCTACCTATTATGTTCTTAATGCCTTCCTTGCACAAAGCAGAGTGCAATGAACTAGTCTGGATTCAGCTGTAAATCTCTTGACACCTTGGTATTATAAACAGGCTTATTTTCTCCACAATGACACATTGAGATGATTTATTTCAAATTTGTAATACACAAGAGCAAAGACTATTGGGGCTTTTCCTATCTGAGTGAAAGAAAATATACACTTCTACATCTAATAACTTCAGCAAGACTCACCTGTCATTCCTAAGATGACCTTTTGAAAATCCTGGCAAAAACCAGGGATCTCTGCCAGATGCTATTTTTAACAATAAATCACTTTTATTCTTTTACCTTCCCAGCTGAGCTGTTTCAATCTTTTGTCCCCGTGTAATGGTGGAGAGCATCATTCAACAGAGGGCAATATATTTCGTGCCTGCCTGTGACAATGAATGCATCTAATTTTATGCCGAAAGCAAATTTACCTGTTCGCTGAGCTGTATGACTTGGGTTTCCAAATCTTTATCTGATTTTGATGCTGAGCTGCTTGGTGCAGCTTTTTTTGCTGAAGATGGGCGAGAAGGTGTTGATCCTGGTTTAGAAGCTGGACTGGATTTAGCAGCACCTGAAAAACGCAATAAACAAATAATAATTAAGATCTCTCTTCATGATAAATATATTCCTATTAACCTGATACTGAAACAAAAGCATTCATTTTACAGGCAGCCATTTGCTCTCTCACTTCAAGGTGACAGTGGAGGAAGTTCCAGTGCTGCTATACAGAAAGGAACAAACACATTTCCTAGCAGTTTAAGTTTGCTTCTGAGAGTGAAGTAACTCTGAAACCAAAATAAACAAACATAAACCTAAGACTATAAAGTTCCCTTAGGTCTCAGCAGCTTTCAGGTTTAAAAAAATTCTGCCATTAACAGACCATTTCCCCAGCCCAGTATTTACTGTATATCTACATCTATCTTCAGTTTCCCTGGAGAAAGGTAGACCTGAAAAACCCAGCTAGACTGTCTCAGTTTCCTTCATTTTCACATGTAAAATATCCCTGAGACACAGGTATTGAAATTCAGACAGAGCATGCAGAAATTAAACCCATCGGTGAACTCATGGTTGCCATAGGGACCAAGAGATGAGTTTTGATCTGCTTAGGTTTTGGTATTTGTTTTTAATTACTCGCACTGCGAATCTGCTAGAATACGGAGCAACATCTTTACTAGCAAAAGTGGCAAGTAACAAATGCCTACAGGTATGCTTTTTCACAATGCCTGTGGCATACAAATGCCCAAACAGAAGAATAGTTGTGTGAAAGGATTGGCAATGCCTTCATATGAACCTCACACACATCTCCTGGCACTTTGCTCTGCTTCTCCATCTTTCCTCTCCTTGTCACTGTCTTTTTGATTTAATTGCTCAATCCTGGTACACAAGCGCCTGGCCCACTGCTCTTGACCTTGCCTTGGTTCCCACAAGCACTGTAATCTGCCTCTCCCTAATTCCCTCCAACAAGGAATAAATTTCAGATGCAGTAGACATACATCTGGTACAAAAACTGCTTGGGTTAAAATGACAGAACAGAAACCCAGCCCCCTCTCAAACCTATTTTGATTTATGAAGCATGCATGTGAATCACAAGTCATGCTCTGCTGCACTCACATTTATCACTTTTTATTCAATGGCTCTAACCTGAAAAAGGGTAGATTTAGATTAGATATTAGGAAGAAATTATTTCCTGTATAGGTGGTGAGGTACTGGAGCAGGTTGCCCAGAGAAGCTGTGGCTGCCCTGTCTCTGAATTGTTCAAGGCCAGGTTGGACGCAGCTTGGAGCAACCTGGTCTAGTGGGGGGTATCCCTGCCCATGGCAGGGTGGTTGGAACTGGATGAGCTTTAAGGTCCTTTCCAACTCAAGCCATTCTATGATTCTTACAAAATCCAAAGTACAGTTGTCTGGACATGCTAATGGGCTCCATGGACATCTTCCACCATCGAATGCTACTGGCTCTGAAGCCAGGGACACACAGGGTGCGGGAGAAAGCCCAAATCCAGCAAGCACCCAGCTCTCAGCTGAGCTCTAGCTTGAAAGTCACCAGTTCTGGAGGGATTTGCCCCAGCTTTCTCAGCAGTCACCTTCCAACCCACACCTCACCACCTGCTCCTCCCATACAATTACTTGATTTACGGCATGCTACAAATCAGTGTAAGTTGTCATTTCCACATTATATCCTCAGCATCGGACAACATTTTAATAAAGCAATTTATTATAAACCCAATGTTTTACAAAGGCATTACTAGGAAGAAATCACAAGGAGGCAGGGAAAGGCAAGAGAGGGAGAGACACAACTTGTGGGCCTGCCCATATTATCTAACTGCGGAACTCATACCGTCTCACTGACCTAGAACTGTGTACTGTGATCCCTTGGAGGAGCTGAAAAGTGATGGGAAAGGAGAGCAGCAATGGGTTATTTAATCAGGCTCGCTTGAGCTTTCCTGATTTAGTCACAGGCCTCTCTCTGTAACAAGCATCTTCTCCTGCCTTTAAGGATAATTCTACATTAACTGGGTCATCTAACGCCAACAGAAAACAAAACCAACTTGATAATTCAATTAGCATGAGCAAACATTTCTATACAAGACACCCATCCTCCTTTTCCATGTTCTTTAATGCAAGACTTTTTTTTTTTTTTAAGGAATTTGTGACTCCAATAGTTTCCATGCCTAATTGCACACACAAACTCACTTCTAGCAGATTTCAGATGCAGTACACGGACTTGCTGAAATTAGGAAAATCCGATGTTGTGTATATGCCTGAAATTAAACTGCTTTTCACATCATACTTAGATCAGCAAAGTTAATTTGTGGAAAAAACATTAAAAATGTCAAGATATTTTGCTGCTGTTTCTTTCTTTAGGCCATTTCATAAACTTTAGCACCCTGCCTTCAACACTTTCCAGGTTCAGTCCAGATTTTGACTAACTAAAAATCAGTTGCTTCACAGCAGGATTAAGATGCTCTCAAAGCCAGGAAAGTAATTTGCATTTGGATTAGTAAACAAACAGAAAAAACCCTGGTGTCAAAATACGCATGATAAACACACACACGAAATAATCACTCGACTACAGCATTCCAGTTGAGTCTCAAGTTATTTAATTAATACTTGTAACACGTGCAACTGCAACAGTTACCTATACAACATTCAATATATATGCATACTAAACCAAGGTATTAACCCTTACTATTGTATTCTACACCTACAAGATGCAGTTCAGGATAACAACTGATTATTAAATGTTAAAAAACAAGCTATGGACCTTCAGATGTGAAACCCTTGCTGGTCAATGCAGCTCCGCCTCTACCAGCTACCCTTCCTCTACCTGAAGGCAGCATTGGACTTTGCCTAGGCAGCAAGCACCTGCATACAAGCATAGAAGAAGCTGTTCAGCTTTTCTAGGGCAGCACCCTCAACCCTGTTAGCTCCTCACCATTCCTCCTGGTGGGTCATGGTGCAAGACCTAAGGCAAGGCACATTGTGTAGCCACGGCTTGTTGCTCCCTTTCATGCTCAATAGCCCTGTGAAGCAAGCTAGTTCTTTAGAGGTTGGGGTTCTGATCACAGAAACCCATATCATTAAGTACACACCTCTTTTTAACCTGCAGAGAAAGTTAAGGACAGAGTAGGCACAAACATTTAAGCCCCAGGTATTCTCTCTTATTCGCAGCTGAGGTGCCCTCCGAGGGTGTGCTGAGAAAGCCCACATCACCACTGCCTGCAGACAGGGAGGGCTGGATAGCACCAATACACTGAATTATGTTCTGCCTTCCTTTGAAAACAACAAAGCCTTTTGAATCTCTACACCAAAGTGTTACTGAGCTTTATAATGTCCAGACAAATCAAAAGAAATCGACTTTTGTTCCGCTGCTCAGGATCAGCTCTTAAATGAACACAATATCCCCATTTCAGTATCAGATTAAAACCAGCTAACCTGAGCATTTCAGACTGTATCAGCGACAGCTGGATAGAACTTAATTGCAACAGAGGACGCCTTGGGATTTCTAATTTAAAATTTCCTGGAGGAAATAAAAAAGGCAGCTTTACTGCACATTTATTCTGAAACATCAGTTTTAGAATCAGCTCAGAGGTAAGCCTCCCATTCTAACAGAAGCTTGATTTCATAAAAGAATTAAAGGATCCTGTTTGGCAGAGTACTGCAAAGTACTTGAGACAGCCAGATATCTAAATGGAGATGAAAGATCTTGGTAGACTTAATGACTTTGCTATCAAGCACCACAACGGCTTTGCAGTCAATTACTGCAATTATGGAATAACTCCTCATGCATTGCTCAGAGGGGCTATATAATCTGCGCAGTTTCAATTCTGTCCAATATCATATCCTCTACGAAAATATTTATATATAACCCATTTACATATTTTGACAAAGCACAACATTTTATACAAATATTTTACATAAAAAATACCTGGTAACCAGCTCTTCACGGACCACTAAGAGACATGTGTTGCAATCAGCACCACAAACATGACCCATTACCAATTCATTTTCAAGCTTGCTGTTGATGTTCAAAAATGCTCCATCCCTGGCGGTGTTCAAGGCCAGGCTGGACAGAGCCTTGGGTGACATGGTTTAGTGGGAGGTGTCCCTGCCCA
>JANHGB010007344.1:16525-28898 GCA_026283785.1 Coracopsis vasa
CGGATTCAAGTTGTTCGGAGATCCCATGCACTTTGCTTTGCACGTGGTTTTATCCTGCATCCCTTAGAAGTGTTTCAGTCCATGGAGTTCTCTGTTCCCTGCTCTGGAAGGCTCAAACCACTTAAAGAATACAGAGGAATGTGAAGCAGAGTGCCAGTTCCCCCTGCAGCTTCAGGGAAAGTCATTCTTTCTAACAATATAAAGGTAAAACCCTACAATAGTTCACTGATTCCCACTGCTCACCATCTGCACAAGACACTAGTCACCACTTTCCCTGAGGCTAGGCACGACTGACCAAAGAAGAGGCTCTTTAAAGGAGGTGCAGGAGGCAGAGATGTAGCTGTGTACAAACCCAAGGCTCTGCTGGGGAAGAGGACTTTGCCTGGTTGATGGGGACCATCCAGAAGACACCTCTGCAGTGCCTGAAGTGAGACCTTTCCACTGCAGAACATCAGTTGCTATTCAGGGAAGCATTTGCTGTGGCTGAGCAGTAAGCAGGTAGCACGAGTAAAGGATGCTGAGAATTTATGTCTATTGATGTCTCATTTCAGGAGCTACATTGCTTAATTCAGACTCAAAAAGACCCCCAGAGGATCAAAAGAAGAACCCCACAAAATGGAATCAGTCGAAGAATGAAGTGTATTCCCTGACCAACCATTTCATAAACACCACTTGGCTCATAGATACAGGAATCCATCAGTAAACACTTCTGTCAATACCCTGGATTTGTTGTATTTCCCCAGCCAAACGTGCAGACAGAGCATCCAACAGCAGGAAAACATTAAAACCACACGCTCTGACTTACAAAGCCCCTTCTATGTATATACACACATAAAGCCCCTGAATGGTCAAGCCATCTGGGAAAACCAAGGTCAGGCAGAAACCTTGACCAGAATGAGCAGAGCTGTACAATTGGAGACATTTTATGAGGTCTTCACAAAGGCAGTACTTCAAATGAACAAACCAGCTTCCCCTGGAAGGCAGCCTTTCCTCACACATCAGGGCACGCACTAGGATCTCTTCCCCATCAAACCCTTCAAGAGGAATGGCTTGCATGAACACTGCTGATCCTTCCAGGGGATCAAACAGTCCCCACTACTCCAGTGCTCTCCCAACCAGCACGTAGTGGGGTACAATCAGCTCAGTTCCCTGAAAAGGGGTGGAAAGTATCTCTGACACCAAGTCTGAGCTCAGTAAATGAACTTGCCCATCTGGTTGCATACATTCCTGTTATACAATTCTTTCTAGTAACACAAAAGATGGGGCAAACACAAGATTATCCTGAGTTATAGTAATGGATGCAGCTCTAGCCTGGGTAAACTGCTCTGCCTGCAGCATCCTCAGTGGCAGGCAGAACAAATCCAGCCTCTATGCCTGCAATGCAACCCCCTCCACAGGGCACCAGCAGAGAAGGCCCAGCCCATGGCCTTTACAACACCCTGAACCACAAACTTGCCCAGAGAGCAGCTCCTCATGCAGCAGGGGTTTAAGAATACAGCTTTGGAGAACCCAGACCTCAAGCCATCAAGGCTCAACCTGTCACAAGCCCCCAGATCAGCAATGAAGATGGAGGGAAGCCACTGCTGAGGGGTTTTATCCCCACTCAGTCCAAGGAAAGACAACTTTGGGGTTGAAACTGAGGAAAAGCTGGACAAAGGGAAGGTGAAAGTGGTAATACAGCAAGTGAGCATCGTCCCTGTCAAGCTGCATCAGGTCAGTCCTGTCACAGGCCTGGTTCAAAGCTAGTCCTGCACGCTAACTGCTCTCCCCTCCTCGCCCCATCTGCCCCTTCAATCACAGCCATGGTGGGACCCATTCACCTAAACACATACAAGGAATAAAACATCCAACAAAGGCAGAGTTACAGCTTTCCTCTCATCTCCCTCTTCCATCATTATTGCCACTGAAGGGCCATTTTATCACTTGCAGCTGTGGTCATTCAGGGACAACCTGCTGTGCTCAGAGGCAGATGAGACCTGCACATTTGATCTGCATTAAGCCTGTTTCATGCCTTCACATTTTGAGGTACATTCCTAACAGCAGCACCAACCACCAAATCTTTTCATCCCTCCAACTACCCAGTAGCTCCTGTGAAACGGGGCATTTATCTTTCACATCAGGCTTTCTGGTGCAGCAGCAGTTAACAATCTGTGCCCCCAGTCCAGCAGCCCCAAACAAGGGGGGGCTCCTCCTGGACAACAGCAAAAGCCCCATCTTTACCCCAGCAATGTTTATTAGCAGAGCTGCTTTCCAGTCCCTTCAGAAAGGAGGTGCAAATGAAGCAGCTCTTCACACATAGGAGCTAAGGAACACAGCGCTTTGCTCTCAGGTGCAGTACAGCTGCTGAAGAAACAGGCCAAGTTAAAAGAGCTCCTGTGCAGCAGGACACAGCAGCTCACATTCATGACAGAAGAGAAGCTGCCTCCTTTAGCTCAACCTATGCTGGTCAGTTCTATCAACCTGAAGATATTTAGCCCCCCAGAGTCCTTCTCCCTAGTGCTTTTGGGGGGACCCAAATATACATTAAGCCCATAACTACCCATACTCTGCAATTCAGCCAGCTTCCCAGCACCAAGGCTGGATTTGTTCTGCCTGCCACTGAGGATGCTGCAGGCAGGAGCAGTCTGCCAAGTGCCCAGGCTAGAGCTGCATCCATCACTGGACAGTGAGGGCCAACCTTTCCAGCCCCTCTGGCAGAGGACTGTCCAGATTACAACATCTCTCCCCTATGGGTCCTGGGCCCTTAAGATTTCAGTTTCAGTCCTTCCAGCAAGCATAAAACCAAGGGAGTCTCCAGCAAACAAATGCATTGGAAATGCCCAGATGATTAAAAGCTCAACTCCTCCAGCAAGCAGCTGGTGACCAGCTCAAGCCCTGCATGGGCAACGTGTCAGTTATGAATAATTGAAAGGGAATAGGAAAGAGACACTGAAGTATGAAGCAGATTTCTCTCTGGGTAGCTGGAGGTTTCTATTGCTGCCAATCACACTCTGCAGATGATTGTCTTGTCTGTCAGTCATGCCAACCCTTACATTAACATGTGAGCTCAGGTTAACATGGGCAGGTAAACTAATCAAGCTTGGTTATGCCTCTGCACACAAAAGCCAAAACCACCAGCAAAACCCAGCTCTCATTTTTACCTGCCTTGGGCAGCACAACCTCAAACTGCAGGAGAGGGAAAGCTCACCCAGGTCACACCAGGGAAGACAGACATGGATATGAAGAGCAACTGGAATAGCTGCATTTTGGATCGCCTTCCTCTGCTTGGGATCTACTCATCCACAGAGCAGGATGCATCTGAAGATGCAGGGCTCAAAAGCCAGCTGAAAATAAGACTGTAGCTCCAATGCAGCAACCGGATCACCTTCAAATAGATAAGACTGAGGTAGTGCAGCTTTATCCTTTATTAGACTCTCAGGGAACAATACTGGTGACTAAGGCAGCCCCACTTCCAAATAAGCATGACTGGGCTTGTTTGCTCCAGCACACTCTGAAAGCATCATGCCATGAGGATGGAAAGGTTCCTTTATACCTCTGCTCTTCACACCTCCCTTCAGCAGACTTTTTGGGAACAATGAAAAGGTCTATAACACAATTTAATGCTTTCTGTCTTTGTTGGAGAGTGTCTGGCCTGGAGGGGTAAAGGAGGAGAGCACCACAAAGGATCTACCACAGATGTGCAGAGATGTCTGTTTTATACAATAGCACATCTATGTACGTGTTTGCAATGAGGGGACTGAGCTTTCATAACTAGGGGACAAAGACTTGCGCCATCCCAGCTGAGCTCCTTCACACATACATCACCACTCCTGCAGCCAAGAGAGATGCAAGTTGGTGACACCACAGGGAGGAATGTGAGAAACTGGGCACCTCCTCACTCAGTTACACAAGATTACTGAACAGAAAGCTGACACATTGCCAATCTGCAGGAAAATGTGGCTTGGTGTCTGTTTTCCCAGTCCCCAGATTGCACGCTGCTACTCCATGCAGGCTGTGAAGGCATTCACACTCAGCTTCCAAATGAAATCGAACACGAGAAGATGTGTGATCATACCACATGAAAGGAAGACCAGAGAATTCCTAATGGTACTGGGTTCCTTGGGGAACCAAGCTTCTTGGTCTCTTCAGTGCATGGAAAACACGAGTATTAGGGTAGGAGGATAAAGAAATAGCATCTGTGAAATTAAGTTACAAGGTAGGTCCTTTCCTACCACACTCCTTATCTCCCAAGGCAGACATCTCAAGTCTTACCACTGCTCTTCCACCTGATCTGCAAGTTCAAGGGTTGGATGTGTTCTTTCAAGCTCAGAAGGGAAGAAGTCACAGTCACCCCTTTGCCCCATTGTACCCCATCAAGTTCAAACACATGCTCACTCACCCCTCTTCTGCATGAAGATGAAGAGGTCATCCAGGAACTCTTTCCGTTCAGGGTCACTATCCAGTTCATAGAGCTGTGGGGGGAAATAAAGATGAAGGCACAAGCCACAATGCAACAGAAAATCAAGTAGTATCAACTTCTTCCAGTGGGGATCTGGTGCTTGCACTGGAAGGTGAAAGCAAAACAAGGAAGGATCCCTGAGCGCTTTGGTGGCCAAGGCTGCTGTGCCAGTTAAAGGACCCTTCTTTACTGGTTGCCTTGCTCAGCCCCTCAGTAACTCATCCAGGCACAGCAAATACCAGTGCCCCAAAGGGAACAGGATTGGACCCAGTTAACAGCACTGCTACAGAGCAGGGTTTGAAACCACCTGAAAGCAAAGGGGAGAGGAAGTATAAAGGCAAGCGAGACAGAAAGATGAGACAACCTGAAGGGAGGTGACAGTGGTTGAGGGCAGCTTAGTGTCTGTACCCTTGAAGCACCGGATGGGTTAAGCTCTCTGCAGCTTCTCCCACCCTCAGAATTCCCTCTTTTAGGGATTGTCACCTAAGTGACAAAATGATCCCTTGAAGGAGAAGAGGAAAGGAGTGAGCTACTAATGCCTGCAGGAAAGACACCTCTAAAATAAGCCCCAAAGCCTTCAAAACTAGCAGAAACCAGCCTGGAAATTAGCTGCAGAAATCATTTTACCAACAGGCTTAACCACTTTAGCACTTAAAGTTCCCTAGGCAGCTATTCCAAAGGAGAGGCAGTGTGTGTTAGCATTAGGCACTGCTTTTCAGAAGGGAAAAGCATGAGTGTCATCTCACAACTGCCTCCTCCCCAGAAAGATCTAATTCTCACCTAGCAAGAATCCTGTGAGGCCACAGAGTGACAGGCTGAGAGGGCTCAAGTCCATCCCTCAACGAGACAGAGGACAGATGACAAGAGAGAAGACAACACTCTACATGAGGAGGAATCCTGCATCACTCCAGGGAATTATGTGCTGCTTGTGGAACAGCTCAATGGAAAAGCAAAGATTCCCTGGGAAATACATATTCCAGCCTCTCTGTAGGTGCTGCTAGCTACTTGGTATTCATCCAGCCCAGAAGAGGGGCTTTTTGGGCTCATTTCCTGTGAAGCTCTGTGCTTTCTCACATCCCAGCTTGGGGAAGAGAACACAGCAGTGTATTTGCAGAGCAATTAGCTGCCCCCTTTCAGAAAGAGCCAGCTTGGTTTCAAATGAATTCCTCTGGCTGATGTGACACACAGCTGCCACATTCAAATCCAGGTTCAAGAAACAAAACACCCTTCTCTCAGCTGGAAGAAAAAGTATTGACTAATATTATAAATGCCCAAAGTCAGGTTAGTAAGTCTTGGTTCAAACTATATTCCAGTGAGCAAAAGCAACAAAATAGCCCCAAAACAGCAGGTCTGTAGGCAGGACAAAGCAGTTTAGTTACAAATTCACTACAGAGGGTTCTGCAGTGACCCTCTGGCACAGATTAGGGGAAAACCCCCCCAAATCCCATGATCCCACTGACCTTGGCAAAGTCTCGGGATATTTCTCTTCCTCTGCATCCATCACCTTCATCGCTCCAGGTCACGCTGCCGTTCTAGGGAGAGAGAAACAACAGGGTGTAAGGATCTGCATGGAAAGGCTTTGCAGGCAGTTCCAAACGCTTCCAAACAGGCATTTTTGGGGCAAACACCCATGCAAAAGCAGCTGCTGGCTTAGATCAAGATGACCAGAAAGACGGGACATCGGTGCGTTTGTCCCAGCACACTTCCCTGGGAAGGGAAGCGGCATTTCACCTTCCAGGCTGCTACTGAAGGCAGGGGAAGTTTCCAGCTCTAAGTTTTTCCTCATGGAATTGCATCACCAAGAAGTTCTCCTGGCACCAGGAAAAGCCATTCCAGAGGAAAGTCCTCAATCTGCTGAACCCTGTAGGAGATGCTCTGCTGCAATGAGGTTCAGCACCTAAAGAGATGCTCTCTGTGTCCACCCTTTTACCAAGTGCTCATCCTAGAGCCTCTAGGAAAGGTGCAGGTGTTACTCAAGCATCCCTCCCTCCTACCAGGCAACACTTGGAGATGCCCTTCTGTCCTCCCCCAGCTTGCCTGCAAAACCAGAACAGGGAGATAAATCCCCTTGAAAGCTTCTTGCCCACCCAGGACATTTCCTCCTGGAAGCTGCTGGATGTGGATTGTCCTCATAGAAATGGAAAGCTCAGCTTTGCTGGATTAAGGTTCATTCTTCTCAGGCATTAAAGGGATTACTCTAGTTGGGCCTATTCCACTTGGTAAATCATCAGCCTGAAATGATCACCAGAAGGAGCAGCCTCTGGCAGTATGGCACAGGCCAGATCAGTGATCCTGAGATACATTCAAGCATCTTTAAACCATAAACTTCTTGAAGTGCTCCAGAGCCACTCAAGGCAAGAGAAGAGCCAAATCCACTCAACACAGTACCTCTGATTACCCTGTCCTGATAAACACACAGCATCCTAGCCCAGAAAAGCACTGAGGATAGATAGCAAGAGGTTTCAGCACAGGAAAAGCCAGCATGTGAATTAGAGAGGTGGTCCACTACCTGAAATCTTGGAGTCATCTGGTTGTGACACATCCATTGAATTAGAAAGATGAATAGGTCCCGTCAAGGCTGGGCAAAGCTACACTTCCCCCTTTAAACAACACTGCAGTGAGCTGCCCTAATGCCTGCTGATTTAGTTTGAGCCAGTAATTCCTGCTGGAAAGTCAATTATCCAGTGAGTCCCATCAACTGAAAGATATTTAATGGGGGATTATTGCCACTTCTGTTATGTCAGCTGTTTATTACAGCAGATCAATTCCCAGCCCTCTCTAGGAAGGGATCTGAAGCCTGGTTTTGTTCACAGGAGGATTCATCTTGGTGTCCTTTGCTAGCAGAGACAAAAAACACAGGGTTTTGCTAATTATGGCAACATCCAGCTGCTCCTCAACCCCTCCTGCCTGTTAACTGGGATCAACAAACCTGTGTGACCAGTTAGAACAAGAGATGGCCACTTCAGAAGGCAGCAGGTATTTCCCATCCTCAACTTTACACACTCCAAAGCACAATGATTTAGAGGGAGCTGAACCAGTTTCTTCCCAAGTGGGTATTTGCTTATAAATCCAGAGGGCAAAACTGCTTCTGGTGTTAAACTGGGTGCTCCAGGAAGCAAAACACTCGCTTTCATTGGGAACTTTGGTCACGCTGAGAGCTTATTCCGCTACATTTGAGGAAGGGACAGGAAGAAGAGGGCTTAAAGGAGGCAATTCTTTACTGCCAATGGGTTTGAACTTGCTAAAATGTCAAGGAACAAAACTTTCCATAGGATTAAAGACTCTTGAGAAGTTATTTTACCTTTTCTATGTGAAGACAAGGGGTAACTGGAAAAGAATGTCAAGATTAAGGTTTGATACAGAGAATAAGCAGAATATCTACAACCTACTTCCATTAATACACCCTAAGATGCTTGAGGGCACAGAAGTAATGCTCCCCCACATCCCACTAGTGAAAAGGAGCTTAAAGCTTGCTGAAGCCATCAGTGTTTCACCATATGTCCAGAAAAGTGGCAGAGATGGATATAACCTGGCATGACACGGAGTGAGCCGAGGTGAGAGCCAGCAGCCAGCATTAGCACTTCCTCCTGCAGTAGCTGCAAAGGTTTAAAGCCAGTTACCACTCCCCATGTTAAGCTATCAGAGGAGATAAGGAGAGGGCTTCTCATCCGCCTCAGTGTAAACCAGCACAAGCTGGAGGCATGAGGACAGAGCACAGGTTTGGTCTGGGTGGTAGAGTTCGGAGAGTCTCGGGCTAGTGTGAAATGTCAGCTCAGCAGCTGGGAATAAAGCCTTATTTATTCAGAGAGCAGAGTACATGCACTACAGGCACTTTCCCAGGCTCAGCTTTGATCCTGAGGGACCATTGCTCACCAAAACCTTTGGGTCCGTGCCAAGGTTACAAGTGAAGGTATCAAATACCGGCAGGGTTCAGAAGAGCGACTTGAGCACAACTGGAAGGGGTAAATCAGTAAAGAGCCCCACAAAGCTCCTGAAGCAGCTCCTGAAGCAAGAGATGCTTCACAGGCAGAATAAACTACGTTTTGCACAGCAAGAGAGCTCAGCAGGAGCTTTGGTATCAAGCTTCCTTTCCATTCCTCCTAGGAAAACAAAGTTACCCTATGCTGAGAAGCCCTCCTCTGTCTGAACAGCAGGAACCTGAGAAATCAATATATCCTCACAAGTCATTAAAAGACCTTTGTATAAGTCAGGCAATAGTAGCAGGAAGGAAAAAACACTGTTGAGAGAAGCAGGTCATTCTCTGGGGAGAGTCCTGCTTCTCCCTCTGCCTCTTTGCATCAGGGGAATTTGCTGATGTTTGACAAACAGCCTTTGCATTACCACAGGCAGGAGTTGATCTGCTTTCTTGCAGAAGAAGGTGGGAGAAGCCCTCAATGCAAAGCCTGAGCAAGAAGGCAGAGGTGTTGGGAAGGGCTGGCCACCTCCACTGCCTTCCCCCTGCAGACACCTCCATCAGAGCCCCCCAGGGCTCCCCCTGCTCGAGAGGCTGCAGACCTGGCTTCAGAAGCAATTATATCTGGACCTATTTTAGGATTACTCCCTAACCACCTGGAATATCTTATTAGAGGGAAGCTCAGATGTCCAGAGCAATTTTGGTTTCCAATCCCACATTTAAAAGGCAGAGTTAACCCTGAGTTGCCAAGCAGACAAGAAAAGGGGAGGACAAACACCTTCCTCCAGCCTATTGAGGACAAAACCCTTACAAACAAGCAGCCTCAGCCCCTCTCAAATGTTCCCATCTCACACATCTGTCCCTCACAGAGACTAGGGAACTAATCAAACCCCTGTGCTCAAAATGAACTATTAAGGCAAACAGAACAACAAACAGCTCAACATCTCCTTCTCCAGTCCTGCCCGCACAAGCTGCAGTTAGTGTGCAAACAGGGACCTTGATGAGAAACTGGAAATGCTCCTTTTTCAGGTCATTCCCTTCCCCCCAGTTTGATCCAGTTGTTTGAGACGAGCTCAGCTAAAGCTCACTGAGGTTTTCTCAGACTACCAAGTTGTATTCAGATGGGAAACTGAACTGGAGAGAACCCACTGACGCTTTAGTATGTAAAAGTAAAGGGGGAAACAAAACTCAGCATCATTCCACACCTCCTTACTGCAGACCTGCAGTCTTGACAGAGCTTTTAGGCTAGAAACCTGCTGAAATACCCACTTAGGGCCAAGGCTAAACATTGCAATGCAAAAGAAAGCCCCTCCCCTACCCCATGGGTTAACTGAAAGCACTGAGTCAATGAAAAGGTAGAGGGGCAGCAATTTCAGGATTATCAGAGAATCCCCCAAATTCCTTTTGTGGGTTGAGTTAAGCCTTAGGAAGTGAAACAGATGCTATTAGAAAGAAAACTGTTGTACTACAAACCGCTGATAAGATCAGGACTACAGCCCTGAGCTGCAAGTTCTCAAGCATGGAGAACCAAGTTATAATTACTGCGTGCACAAGCTCTGCTGGAACTGGAATAAACCCTTCCCAGTCTGACTAATAACAGCTCAATTCAATAGCTGCAAGCTTCAAAGCCTGCTTTGGAAAACCTCGGAGTGATGGCAGGAATTGCAGGGAGGATGGCAAAGGAAAGAAAAAGAATGGATTGAAGTTAACAGATTAATTGCCTTTATTTATTAAGGCCTAGCGAGTGCAGCACCAAAATAGCTCTTTGCTTCCTTATCCTTAAGGAAAAGTTGGGCTCATTGTGAATGACTCCTATTCACAAATACTGAGAGGAATTAACTAAAACCTAAGTGACAAGAAGATTTGTTCAGTGCTATAATGGCTGTGGGAAGAGAAATTCGCACTGCCACAGGAGAGTGTCAGATTTACCCTGAAGTGAGGAAACACAGTATAAGAGGCCAAACACATTCGAGCACCTTCCACCTCCTGTCTCCAGCATCAGCTGGAACGTCTCTAAATTGGCACCAAGAGAAGCTGAAACTATTCCTAAACTTAGCACCTGAAAAAAGATGCTAAAATAAGCCTTATCTTCCCCAGGATATAAATGAGCTTCTCACTCTGCTCCTTTGTGTCCAGATTTAGCACAGTCACTGCAATATTACATAGCCCTGCTGAAGCCTATGCAATTGCCTCCTGAGACGAAGAGCTGGGGGAATTCTCTGATGTCTAATATAGGTTGTTTGTAGGCTGCTGCCTCCAGTCATCATCACAAGCTGTTTTCTTGGTTCTCCTCTCTCATACTTGATGTCCTAACCAAAAAGGTGACTGCTGCTCCAGTCACTGATACTGAAGTTGTGAACATCAAGTGAGGTGGTAAGGCAGAAGCAGACTCATGGGGATGAAGACTTCATCAAAACTAAGCCATGAACTGCAAGAGAAGTTCATGTCCTTACAGAAAACAGCTTTCAGTAAGAAACCAACTATCTGACATGAGCTCTTCATGAAGAATTCTCCACCCACACCATCACAAAGATACTGAGTGACCCACATAAGGAATTAAAAATCCTTATGGATTGGGCCCTGGACACCTGAAATAACTTTGAGGCAAAAATGCACTGTGTGAAATGCAACTTCTTTATCCCTGGGACCTTCACCCCCACTGGATTAATGAGTATCTCCTGAGCAATACCTCAACACACACACCACTTGAGGCACATACTTAAAGGTTCTGGAATCTCAGTCGCTCATTCCTAGACCCTAGAGCAAAAGCAAAGTAATTATTTTAAGCTGACTTATCTTAATAAACCCCATGACCTTTGTCGAAGTTTAGGGCAGGATTTTCAGGAGTAACTGGTGATTTCTGAGAATCTACCATGAAACATCCCCAAAAAGCAGACCACAAACCACTCTCAGACAGCTGCTTTACAGGGACTTACCTTGCTGTGTTTAAGGCAGCATTAATATCAGCTGATGCCTGAAAACCTTGGCTTCATTTTCACATTCCACCCAGGAATGCACACACTAATGTCTGTGCTGTAGTAAACAGCCTGGCAAAACTGCTCCTGGTAGTGCTGCACACCAGCTTGGAGTGGAAAAGGAGCAATGCAGAGATCCTGCCTTCCCTGCACAGCTCTCCCTGGTAACCAGAGCCATCCCCAAGCAATGTGAGAAGCCACGGGCCGAGGACCCACACCTTCCAGCTGCTAAAAGCATCATTTTCACCCACAGAATGAAAGCCTCAGTTTCCTTCCAAGACAGGCAAAGCCACAACACCCTTTTCCCAGGATTTGGGATGGATTTTCAGGGGATTCAAGCGAGCTGGGCACACCCCCCCCAGCTCTTCTTTCAGGCCTGCAACTCCCTGACAAGCAACTGCACTCACTCCCTTGTTGTTTTGTGCTGACAAGATTCCCACCGCCCCTGTGCCATAAGCTGAGCCAGCTCTTTTGTCTGCTGCCTTGTTCTACAATTATTTACTTGGCTGTCCAGGACGGAACAGAATGGGGCTTCATCTTGCTGATTCCACCTCTCTGCCATCTTCATGCCACATACCTTCCAGGCAGCATTAAATACACTTTCAACATGCATTTTTCTCCAAGGGCATCACTTTCAGAAGCACAATCTACACTTGAAAGAAGAAATAGAAGTGACTTTTCCCCCCCCTCCTTCTGCAAGCAAGAGCCATTACGCATACCACAAATACTCCCAGAGCAGAGCTAGCTGGAAGCAGTGTATCCCAACTGGTTATTAGCCTCCATCTCAAGAAGAGCTAAAAGAGACAAGATGAGGAAGCATTTAGAAAACCAACTGGAGAACACAGGCTCTTCTGCATTTCATCCTGGCTTTTTCAGCCTAGCACAACCATTTTAGACAAAGGCAGAAGAAAAACCTCAGTATCTTTAAAGTAAGCCTTTGAAATACGAATGTCAAGCTGTCATGCCAGCTAACAGCTCTTGTCTGCCCACCACATTCATTCCTACACCTCCAGCAAGCCTTACCAGCTCAGAACTGGTACACTGCAG
>JANHGB010007356.1:0-23887 GCA_026283785.1 Coracopsis vasa
CAGTTACCACCAGACAGGAGTCCACAGGGACTGTGGTGTAGTGGCAACAAAACCCAATAGTCACAAGCCCCACACTAGCCAATGCAGAAAACAAGCAAAGAGCATCAAGGTCCTATTTTGTAACACCAAGGAAGGAAATTTAAGTCCATGGTAACCTGACAGTCTGGTTTATGATGAATTAAGTTATATTCTAAGCAGTGGTGAGAATGCAGACTCCCACACTAATATAGTCTGCCATACGGAACTGCATTCGCATCTTGAATTTCCAGTACAATAATGCTTTCTTCTGTCATCCCCAGAGAGAGCAGACAGGTTCTTTTGTAGACTAGTGTGAACAAAAACTGTAGGATGAAACACAAAGCTATGAATCATAGGGATATGCTTCCAATGAGCTGTTCCGTTTCTCACAGAGACAGTGCTGGCTGGCACAGAAATAAATAAGGCACAACAGTAATATATACTTAAAAACAGTGTGGATGCATTTTTTTTCCTTTAGGCTTAACTAATTCATGGCTGTTTAACCTCTGGCTTTGCTGCACTGAAGCCATACCTCTGTCACATTAAGTATTTTCTCATTTAAGAGCCAACAACTTCATTTCTGCAATAAACACAAGTCACAAGCTTAACATCCCAACACATTGCTAAAAGCACACAGTTCACTTCATTTTGTTTGACCACTTTTCAATTCCACTGCTGGCTGGTCAATCAACAAGAGCATTATTTGTTCCCTGACAAGTTGTACAGTCCCTTCAAAGCTATATTTCATAAAAATCATTCCCAGCACAAACTGTTCTTAAGTCAATTACTCAACATTTATTGTTCTCTATGAGTATCCAAAGAAATTGATTGGTTTTGGACAAAAGATGCTGCAATGTCAAGATCGATTTACCTTCTATAATGCTTTCATACCTATTTCTCCTGTTAACTTCTTTTAGTTCAGGCACTGAATTTCTTTCGACAGCCTTAACCAATCCCCTAGGGTACTCATTTGCACAGGGGACTAAAGTTTCCAGTCTTTCCTTTTAAACTCTTTGAACTACTACGTAAGACAGATGCAGCCCACTTCAGTTGTAAGTCATTAAAAGTATTCACCTAGGCATAATGTTTCTTTTTATTTTCCCCATGAAAACATACAGTAAGTAGTTCTGCAGCTGCCCAGTAATCTGTGTGGTACTTTCACAAGCACGTTTTGCAATTTGGCTTATATTCAGTGAACCGATGCTTTTCATAACAAAAGGTCACACACTGATATCAAGCAATACACAAGAACCTGGCTGCTCTGATCAGTTTTATTCTAATCCACTACAACTCCTAATATAAACTCACAGAAGTGACTTCTACCCATGTCAGCAAGCTTCTCACTTGTGGTTATGATCCTTTCCACAAGCACAGGGCTTATTTCTTTGCTATCCAGAGCATTTGTCCGAACAAGTGTTTGTTTACATTCTTCATCCCAAGAAAGAATTGGTCTATAAACCAGCTTTGCAGTCTAAGCATTTGAAGTAGCAAATGGAGAGATTTCCCCCTCCTTTAAAGGATTTCTGTGGAACTCCTATTAACAGCTACCTCCTCCATCCCTCTGCTACCTGAGCAGAGGAAAAGACCTGGGTAAGAAACAGGACACTATAAATTAAACCTCTTAACTACATCAGACAAGGTATTTCCAGGAACCAGTGGTTGTGAAAAAGGGCATATTGGAAGGCATCCCAAAGAGCAGAGAAATGGAGAGAAAACATAGAGACCACACATGCACACTACCACCTATAATTCTTACCTGAACTATAGAACATGAGAACTGCCCTAGAGAGCAGAACAGACATGCAGAAATGTACCTTCATGACAAAGGGCAGAGGGGAAAAACATGGTCTTGGGGTTTTTCAAAGCTTATTTTTTTGAATATAGAATATTTTGAAACAATAAAAAGGTTATACACGGCAAGCAGCTGTTAATTCTGTATGTGATATCAAATGGTTACAGCTCTCTGAAAAATTCCAACTGACCACACTTGCACAAATTTTCCTATATATAAAATATAAAAATTTTTCTTAGAGATTGCTTTTTTCCCCACTGTGTGAACTTTTACCTTAGTTCAAACCTCAAACTATGTGAGAACTGCTTGCCTATGAACATTGGCAAAGTAGTAGTTACATATTTCTTCCAGCTTTAAAAAAAGAAAACAAACATACTCCCCACCCCAAATAAAAACCCAAAATAAAAATGCAAATAAAATCCAATACCAAAAATAAACAACAAACCCAAAACAGCCAAGACCACTGCTATCCTGGATGCTATGCAAAATTGTGTCCAAAACCACTGCCAGCCTTGTGACCAAACGGAAACTTGAGTGGCATTCTGTAGGACTCTGCCTTCAGGATTCTGGAGTATTGGGGTTTTTTAACTACCCAGCTCTAAGAAAGAAAACACAATTGCCAGCTTTATTAAGTGACTCTTTTGCAACACCATCAACATTTGGCACCTGCTAGGGCAGGTTTTCCATAAAAAAATATCAACTGTTTAGAAGGAAAAAAAATAAATTCCATAAACAGGAGAAGACTGTTTTGAACAAGTACCCAAAAGCCAATCATCTCACATCTCAGTTCCTCCCAAAGTAATGAGCTTTGCTCAGTAACAAGATTAAACTGCATCTCTTGATTTTTCCTTTTTTTTTCAGTTTCCAGAAGCAGGTAATAAAGTTTTCAGTGCAGTTTTCAAATGTGCAGCTTCATATAATGATGCTAGGCTAAAGAATTGTTTTTCCTCTAGGGAAGTACTAGCAACGTGCTAGATTCAGGAGTATCCTGAAGGGGTAGAGGGAAGAAATGGGAGTGTTGTTAGGATGTAAACCTGTTATCAGTCATGGGGAATCCCTGATGACTGTGTTTTTGTCTTTTTCCATGGTAGAAAAATATGAGGTATAACTGAAAATGACAATACTTCACCTTCATGTACGTGGGGAATCTAAGATAGCTACAAGACAGAAAAATTAGAACAGAAGACAAGTATAGGTTGAAGGGGCAACTTCTTGGGTCTATCCTACAAAGCACAGAATTGAAAATATGAACATACCGGGAATGAAAAAAAAGATAGGACAACTTTTCCTTCCAGCTTTGGACACAGCAAACCATCAGTGAGCAGGGAGGTCCAGCTGCTCCCTAAGGGATAGGTAAGAGGCATAACAGAGTCAGCAGAGCAGGACCTCACTGGACAGGGTCCGTCCCACAGTGTCTAAACAAGGCAAGCCAGAGGCAGCAGCCAGGTTCACCTACAAATCCAGATTATGAAGCAGTTTCACAGTGATAAAGCAGGTGTGAGTTCAAGCCCTAAAAGTCAACCCAGAGGCAAGAATTATACATAGCCCAGTTAACACCAGGCAAGTCCAGAGAGATGAGACAGGTCTGAGATTAAGCTGGGACATCAGCCCAAGGCCAGGCAGAGGCATTGTAGCTTCTGAGCTGGAAATCAGCAGTTGTACAGTCTGGTCAGGCAGGGAGTAAAGGCTCAAACCTGAGCTTAAATAAGGATCCTGGCCCCATAACTGAGGGTGAGGTAAGGAAAGTGGGAAGCTCAGCAGGCCCATCAGAGCCACAACAGTCTATTAGCACCATCAGGTTTCTGAAAACTGCATAAAATATCTGCAAATTATTAAGATTAGCTCATTAATGAAACTATAAGCTTATCTGAAATATACAGGAAATCTGCTTTGCTCCTGCATGAGAGAAAAATTAGCCAATTTTAAAGATATTATATATAGGTAATAATTTCATTTTGTGCTAACTCTAGCCATCATATTATGCTGTTGTATGTATAATAAGAATTGTATTCAAAGAAAACTACATTGTTCAGTGTTTCAATTTACTGATACAGCATTTCAATGGTGCTTCAAAGCACTTACAGAATTCAAGCAGAGTTTCTCCAAGGTTGCCTGAGGGAACCTTGAACAGTGCCCTTCACTGACAAGCACCATGAGACAAACTCCTGGTTTTCTGAAGTTTTGGTAACCACCAAGGAAACCTGGTATCCACTATTCACACACAACACTTGTAAAGTAGTCTAGAGAAAAACAATAGCTACAGAACATGCAGTAGTCACCGCTGAATGGGTTTGCCAAAAACTGCTATTCCATCAGTCAGACTATCCCCTTCCATGGAACAATCTCTGGTCTCCTGCAGTGAGTTTTCAAGTTGGTTTTGGAAGACTTGTTTTTCTCAACACTAAGTATTCCCAGAGTAGTTTTAAGGTACCAGAAGAAAGAGAAGTTTCATCTGCTCAGGAGCTTCACACTTGCACTGTTCCTCAAGAAAGAAAAGGCAATTATACAAGTTATTTAATGTGATTACTGCTTAGATCCTTTCCTTGATTTCCCAATGTTGATATGATTCCCAAATAGTACTAGGGACAGTTTTAATTGAAAACTCTATTATGCTTTATTTTAAATTCTTTCCAAAATGCAGCAAAAATTTTAATGTCAACTTTTCTGTATATTGCAGTACCTCATCAAGTGAGAAAAAATATTATAAAAAACTGAACTGTATTGTCAAGTTTTGAAATAATTGTGGGTATTTTTCAGCTAACTCTAGAGCTGACAACATCTGGTATTCATCTGTTCTCACTGTTTGATTCAGAGCTGTCTGTTCTGGTTGAGCAACAAGACAGTCAAACTAAGTAAAACTGGAATCTTCAGTACAACTCAAGACCTTGTAAAATTTAATTGGCTGCTAAAGGACTGTTACCTCATATGCTTCATACTGAAAAAAATTCGATATGATCTATCACAGTACATGAAAACAGGTGTGCACATTAGCACTCTGAGCAGTGCAACCGAATCTTTATAATTGACATTTTCCTGCTACCAATGGACTGTGCAGTAATTTGCTGAATTATTTGAAGCACTCCGTATACATACAGATTTTGTTAAAGATTTTCATGCTATAGAATCTAGACAGACTTTTTTCAGGGCCTTTTGCTCTTCATAGTTGATAACATTTTAGACAACTTCAGTATGAAATTTAATGATGTACCTATACATACCTTTGGTTTAACACTCTGAATACTTAATAAGCTTATTGCCATCAAGCTTTTATTACTCATGATGTATTCTAGATGTCTGAACATACAAAAATCACATAAAATTAGAGAAAATTCAGACCTTGATGAAATTATATCCTTTGTAGTTATAATATTTTTAATAGCTAAAGACAACTGGTGATACAGCTGAATGCATCATAAACCAAATAGCTCCCATTTATAGTTAACCAACAGCTTCTTTCTCCCCCTCCAGTAACTGAAGAACAAATTATCAATAATAGGCAGATGGCCATTAGCATAATCCATAAAGCCAGAAGACATTACAGTACTTTGTATCTATCAACACTGATTAGCAGCATAACGTTTAATTAGCCTCTATGAAGAGAACAGTGAGTAACAGGGTAGGGATATGACAAAGGAAAAGGTTTTAATAATACACTGCTTGTTTTTCAAAGTGAAATAATTTCCAGCTCACAGACTCTTCAGCAAAGGGTGTTTTAGTAAGGATTGGTTCAAAATGCACACACTGATCAAAACAAGGAAAATTGCAAGTTTTTAGAGACGTAAATGTAGCTACAGTATTAGAATCTGAGCAGAAATAATCTTGTATGAGCTGAACCAATTCTAGCTTGCTAATGAAAAAAGCAATGGATTAAGGGATGGAGGCATTTTGTTACTGCAGGAAGAAAAGGCTGCATATTAAACCCTGGTTAGCATTGAAAAATTTTGCTTGGATTATGTCCAGCAGGCCTTTGACAAATCCTCTTTTTCTGGCCTTCATTAAAACCAATATATACCTATACCTAGCTGTATAAAAATATGAACTCCAAGTCCAAATACAAATCATAACAGCTTAAGTCTCAAATATTTAGTAGTACAGAAAAAACAGTGATTTAGCCTTAGCAAATTCCCATTTCAGAGTCTTTTTTAGTGGCAACAAATAATGTAACCTACTTTTCAGGTGAAAAACCTGAATAATTATGCAGACCTTGAAGAACGCATGTTAGACTGGACAATATTTTCAAAATACCTTGTATGTTTGATGAACAGATCTTTATCACAAAGCTTAATATAGCTCCATGTAAACAAAGTACGTAAGGCACCCAGAGAAGGCAATGACTATCATTAGTATGTATTGAAAAATATGCACTATAAGGTAGAACGTACATCTCCCAATTCAGCAGAAAGTGCCTCTGAATCAGAGAATACAGAAGAGTTTCCTATTGTATTGATATTTTAGTGTTTCACCATTCTTTCCATTACCACCCTTTCCACTCAGGTTATCCGAATGAGAAAACACGCATCAGCATGGCTGCTGATGGCAAAGGTGAAATTGTAACACAAATACTGAGACAGTTTGGACATGTGTGGTGGGAACAGATGTTGCACTGAAGAAATTCAAGCTCTAGCAGTACAACTCTGTTGTATTAGTCTGTTGCTATTAGCTATACTGAAGACATAGCTATAGAAAGCCATGCAGTAATACCAATGGCTGTGGAGGCTAGTGTATTTTCTTTTCTCCCCTGTCTGAAAGAGATGGTTATTAGCTCAGTGGAGAATGGGAACAGCTGTGAGAGCTGGGGCAGAACTGTCACTCAGAAACATGGACAGAATAACAGACAGAAGCAAGTTCCTGGAGTTGCCAGTAACATTGATGAGTGCCTGAAAAGGGGCGAGTGGTGCCCATTTGATTTGAAACACTCAACTCCTGGTGTAGACAGTATATCATGGGAATACAACAAAGTTTCCATGTGCAAATATCCACTTCAATAATTCATTTTCTCATTAGCCATACAATTGAATGAGATAACCATCTACACAGAAAAGCAAAGACACGGTCAGAAATTACAGGCACAGCAGGGGGCTAGCCTAAGTCGGATTCAAAGCAGAAATGAGATACATTGTTTGCCATTGACAGGCACTGTATCTACAGATGCACCATCACCTCTTAGTGGAGAAAACCACACATAAGCACAAGGTGCATTAAATGGTACAACCTACTCCCTTTCTTTGCAAGAAGGGCAGTCTTTAGACAACTAAGTAATTCCAATGTTCCCGGTAGGAAGCCAGGAGAAAATTTCTTTTCTCCCTACTTAAAAAGAGCTTAATAAAACTGAAAGCCATGGTGCTGTTCAGGTTCAAACAGTTGTTTCACTAACTCTGCCCATCTCAACTGAGGCTCATCTCAGCCTAATTTGCAGCTTCACAAGACTACAAACGTGGTTCTCAAATCAGTTTTCTACCTTTCTACAGGCCTCACAGTGGAAAAGGAAAGGAAACTTTGCTTAGACACAGAGAAGTCTCTTGACTCTCAGGTTGTTTCTATTAAAATGTCCTGACTGCAGTCTTCCATTGCCTACATAAGCTGTACAGAATATCTATGAATTGGCACAATATCAACCCACCTTTTGGTGCAAAGATAATGGCTTTGACTAGGGTATATGGATATATACAGGAGTATTTCTTCCTAATTAATTTCTTTAGTACCAGACTGCTTGAACTTATAATTAGATAAGTTTAATGGACTTACCTATGTTGGGCCATCTCTTTCCCTTTCTCAGTTCATCTTTTCACTTTGTATGCTGATAACTGTACATCTTTCATTCCCAATTCAACAGCTACCCTCTTTTCCACAAAACAGAGTATCCAAAGTATTACAGGAGTATACTATCTTAAATGCCAATCTTTTACATACCTCCATTGCTTGACATTACCACAGCTTGCACTTTCATTTTGCATATTAATATACTGTATGTTTTCCAATTAGTCACAGCAAGTTAAATGTCCTTGTCTTATCACAGGCTGGGACAGCTCAGTTGGCCTCACTGTAGCATTTCATATTGTGAATTCTTAGACAAGAACAAAGGGATTAAAATGAATTTTTGAATTAAGGTCTTATAAAGTGGATCTCTTCTTGCCAAAGTCCATTCAGACTCAAAGATGTTCACCTGTATGGTGATTAGAGAACTCTATCTCCTTCAAAGCATGAAGACATTCAGTGAATTTAATTTCAGAGAAATCACAAGTGAATATGGACATAAACTTTGTCTACAAAGCATACTTTAATCCACATAGTCCCAAAAATTGTTGGCTTTTTTGCTGTTGCTGCACCCTAAGCATTGATTTCACAGACCAATCAATCATGACTCCAAGATCAATATACTGCACAATAACTGCCCTTTCTATTCTAAGCTCCACACTGTATAGGCATGGTTTAAGTTCTCTTTCCCTAGATGAATCACCTTGCTTTTGTCCACAGTAAATTCAACTGATCTCTTTCCTTGCCCACTAAGTGTTCTAAGTTCCTTCTGGAATTCCATATCATTAGGATGGTATCATGAAAAGGGCTTAATGTCATCTTCAGACCTCACTGTTTATTGTCTTCTCCAGTTCATCAGTGAATACTAATTGTTACTGGTTCCAGACTGGTCCTGCACTGATCCCTGGTCCACACTTTTCCATAATAAAAAGTGATCCCTTGTTTTTTATCTTTTAATCATTTTTCAGTGTACCAAAGAATTCTTTTACCGGTCCTGTGGCCTGCTCTTCTTACTTTCCTATTTGACCTGCCATGTTTCACGACTTTCCAGCTGTCCTTTTTTGAGCAAGTTTTCCATTTTTGAATATTGATTTTTCCATTAGAACCTCCTCAATTTTTCTGTACAGAATACAGAGTTTTGACATCCATTTTGTTTTCTGTTGAATTGTGGTACATAGTTTATCTGGACTTCTCATATTTTAAACAGCCTGTAGGCTGCTGGCAGGTCCTATTGCAAGGCTACTTGCATACTAGTAACTCTTTAAAGTAGTCTCTATCCACTACTCAAAAGCAAAGTCAGAACAGTATTCTTTCCTTCCTAATACTAGTTGCTCTAGGAATCAGACATTTACTGCATTGCATCTCTATCTTGAGCCACTGATTCAGTCTACATATTCTGTCTACAGTTGAAATATTCCATTATTACTTCTTACCCTATACTTGCAGCCTCACGAGTGCACTTAACATTTCTGCATCACTGTAATTCTCCTAACTGATGGATTTGTAGTACAATACTCATGATACCTTTATTTTGCAAGAATTCTTCCACAAAGACTCTATGGCAATCCTCTTTCTCTGCATGTTTTTATCTTGTTACCCTTTTACATATTCTTCTCACACAGCATCACTGCCCCCAAGTACCATTCCTGTCTAATAGGTAAGATGCCCATTGATTATCCCACTTTTAACAAATCTCCAAGATGCTTATGTTAGCAGGGTTGTCATCTGAGGTCATGCTTTCTAATCCCCTCATTTTAATATTTAGGTTGTTAGCACTGGTGCAGAAGCACCTGCCCTGACTTTGCCACAAGTGCCAGTCAGTGGCTATTCCAACCAGTCTGCCTTTCCTGTTTATTGTGATTGTGCTACCAATACCCAAGCCTGTTCAAAAGGGCAAGGAGCACTAGCCATGTCCCTCTCATTGGTTCTGTTCATCCAAACCAGAGGTACTCTTCCACAACTGTTAGCTTTCTCTGTACTACTTAAATATGCCTCCTGAATTTCTAATTTGCAGTGCCAGCAGCACAGTTCCATTTTGACTAAGGAACTACTGAAATGTCTAAAACATGTAAGTAAAGCCACACTGGCTCATAGCTTTCTTGTGTAATTGCTATTCACGCTTCTGCAAAAGATGGGATTTTAAAAAATGGAAAGAAAAGTCTTTCAGCATTATACAAAGCTGTTCTTTTATAATGGACACAATCCTTTGATACTTGACATTTGTATGTGAAGAAAAAACTTCTTTAGAGAAAATACAAATGCCCTTCAGGCATTGTCTAAATATGAACTGTTATGACATACATATTGATACCTGCTGTCTAATATAGAAAAGACCTAAAATGAAGTAACATCAAAAGAGGAGACAATTACATGGATAAAGGCAAATTCAAAGTGACATGCACTTGGCTCCTTTATAATATTTCTAAAGTTATGTTTTCATTTTTTTCTTACTATGACATTAGAAACACGTCTGCCATGCTGGCTACAGAAAAACAGCTTCCTTCAAACATTTATTAAAGGTATTTATGAAAAGAGTGACCTGCTTTTCAAAGAACAAGACAAATATTCTATTGCTTACTCAGTCTACAGCTTTTTGTGATCTGATTGCAGAGAAATCTGGCTTCACAACAACCTGCAGTTAAAGGCCTCCTTGTGTTACCTCAACTGGTAGAAGTCTTCTCCGGAAAACATGCCTAGCTCCAGGTCCAAACCCAACTCAGATCTAATTATACCCAGGCCTGCAACTGCAAAGACAAAACTGAAGCTTCTATTTCATCAATTCAGGACCCGATTCAAACCTATTCAAAAGTAACAAAAAACATTCCTTGACAGTAATGGGCTTTAAATCTGCCCTGGATTCTCGGCTTATCTGAAATTAGTCTACTGAGTAAAACATAGTGGTGTAACCAGAATGTCTCCATGTTTTCACTGAGTGACCAAAACGCAAAATTTTACAGTTAGTTTTAATCAGGAAGACCACTTGTCGGCAAATAAAAAACATTAACGGACTTCTTGAAATGTACCACAGTGGCAGCGTTCAGGCCTGGCATAGTATCATCAATCCTTTTTAGTTACCAGAGAACAAGGAATAGGAATGACTTTCAGCCCCGTACAAGGTCACCAAGGTCTACAGACAATCAAGAAGTGATAGAAACTGTGCTGAGCTACTAATTTTTTTAACTACCTATTTTCTGGCCTGTGAATTTGACTATAGAATTATGTCTTAATCAAATAAAACTATGTTGTCATATGAATCAAATCACATTTTTTCCTTGAATGTGAGTGAAATCAATTCAAACATTTCTTTTGCTTTAAATGTGCAATTAGCAGAGACATTTTTCAATTGCTCAAGTGACAATTTCCATCTTCACATTTGACATAGAAGTTGACATATTTTTAGACAACAGATCTACTAGAACATTTTAAGTACTTTACAGTGTGTTAACTGCAGATCTGCTGGTGTTAGATCAAATACAGGAATAGCAAATGTTGTACCTAAATAATCTGAGGCAAACAATATCTCATGCCTTCTGCCTACGTCAACTTCAAATTAGCACTTGTCAGTTAAACACATGCCTTGTTAAATCCTATGCTTGCTACCATAGCTATGCTCAGCTTTACGTTTTCCATATAAATTTATGCATGTGATAAGGAGAGTGTGTCAGTGCTGTAGAATATTCTTTGCTGTTGACATATCAAGAAGTTGTTTTTCTCCTGTAGATTACTTTAGATTTACCTTAGCAATGACAAAATACATGAAACAACACTAAAGATATGAAAAGCAACCTAAATATATTAGCATTCTGCCACACAGAGTCTATTCAGGTTTTTAAACAATGTGTAACTTACAATAGATGAGCCACCTGAAGATGGCAAGACTTTAAAATGATAGCAAGAGCTACTTGACCTAGCTTCTTCACCCTAATTATTTTTTGATGTTGCAGCTGCACTTTCGAGGGAGCCAGAATATGTTGACAGTGACCATAATACAAATGTCAAAATCCTTCCACTACACACTCAAAGGTGTTATTGAACTGCAGAAGAGACAGGAAAGGGGAAGATCGTTTGCAAGAAGCAGTGCTTAGCAGCATCCTTGCGAACTTATTAATGTGTTCTCAATTTACTGCTATTTGCTGTCTCTCACACGTCCCAAGAATCATAGTGCTGTAACAGGTAAAATCTTGTTTTAGAGGACATGTTGATGTTTCTATGTTAACAATATCTAAACTAAGGTATATCTTTTATATGAGCTATTTTTAACTAATAAGGCTGTCAATATTCTTGCCCTGCAAGTGCTTAGATCATAGTTGTAGTCAATTCCAGCAACTGCTGAGAGTTTTTAGCTTTGCTAGAATACATGTACAAATGCATTTCCAGCTCTTTTAACCCAGCAACACATTTTTTTTTTCCAGGGTGTGAAAAATTAAAGGAGGAAATTAAACCCTTCTCTTTGAGTAAAGATAAAAGATTGTATTGTTAACAAGAAGAGATGAATAAGAGCTGGTTCACTCTTGATCCAGAGATAACTCAGATACTGAAACAATTAATTGGGCAAAGGGTTCAATTAAGCTAAAAGGCCTCTCAATGTGGCTTCATATACTTGACTTGTCAAGTAACAACTTTCTAATGCACATATTCTATTTTTTAACAACGTTTCTCATTTTTCACATTTGAATCTTAGCTGGGCAACAAATAAACAAAAGGAACAGAAACTTTTGGAAGAAAAAGCTATAAAATTATTTACTGAAAAATTATGCTGGACTACAATTAAATAGGAAAAAATTCAGATTAAAATCTGGAGACAATGAAACGGGCTGTTTAATATAGATCAGAAACATATATTTAAAACTGAATGTTAGGAAGTCAAAATGCAGTCTTATAACAAAAAAGGGTGGTGAGACACTGGAACAGGTTGTCCAGAGAAGCTGTGGCTGCCCCATCCCTGGCAGTGTTCAAGGCCAGGTTGGATGGGGCTTGGAGCAACCTGGTCTAGTGGAAGGTGTCCCTTCAACACAGGAGGGGGTTGGAACTAAAAGATCTTTGAGCTCTTTTCTGGCTCAAATCCTCCTATGATTCTACGACTTGTCTGCACATATAAATCTGAACAGTAGTAGATAGACATGCCAAATATATGCTTTCTGTTGCAAGAATCCAGACAGCTGATGTCTCTCCCTTAAAGCTTAGCAAATGACAAGAAAAAATTCCAGTTGCATTTCAGCAGCTTTGCTCTTTTGTAACTTGAATGCTACTTTCACTGGCCCTTAGCCAAAGCTTGTTGGAGTCAGTGGGACTCTTTCCATTTGCTTTGCTAGCCTTTGGATTAGGTCCATAGTAGCTTTCAGGTTTCTTCACATATTTTCAATATATCTGGTATTTATTTTCAAGGGTATAGTGTTTAGAACACTAACCTGTTTGCTCAATGCAATTTGACATAATGTACTTTGCCATGATAATAATTACAAAATTATTTTCCTTCTTGATATACTACTTTCATTTGTGCTAATCAAACAATAAACTGATTGTATCACACAGGTAATAAATGAGTTGCCTAAGGAAGTAATAGCTGAATTCTTCATGCATTCTTTTACTGGAACACTTAAATTAGAACATTTCCTTTTTTTTCAGACACAAGACTGTGAGCTGAAAAGCCAGTGCATTTCTGTAACTGTAACATCAATTTACACCTTCAGAGTATATAGTTAATGGCAGTAAAGGCCACTTTTATTATTTAATTTCCTTGTAATACTTAAGGAATGATTTGTCTTCACAATACAGACTGCAAACTGAATTATTTTTTCTAGAACTGCCCTAATGTTCTGAAAATATGCTCTTATCATTGTATAATTTTACCTATAAAATTCACCCATGATCTCATTTAGTACGCGAGCAATTCTTCAAATATCTAACTTAGTAACAACTGTCAATATTGGATGGAAGAACATAAGTAACTCATTGTGTCACCCATCATATATTCTAATGACCAAGAAATAAATATACTAAAATAACCAACAAGTAAAACAAAAGTCCAATTTAGTGAAAAGATATATCTGTGCAGGAGGAGATTAAAGAGAAGAGGAACTAATTCTCAACACCCAGCTCTAGGCCCTGCGTAGGCAAGTCAGTTGGGCAGCAAAGTGGGAAGGCTGATGCCTGTTGCCTTACGTACACTGTGACAAGAAATACTTGAGTTGCAGCTTCTTACTAGGGAAGGTGCAGATGGCCACATTAGCTCACTTGGACTATGCCACAGCCCTCCAGGTGAGCAGGCTCATTCTGCTTCATTCAGTAAAGAATGGACTTCTAGAAATAAGTTGTAAGGAGCTGGAAACCTTTAGATGGGGAAGGGTGCTGAGGCACAGAGGGCAAGGAGCACAGCTACTGCGAATCAAGAAAGCAAAGCAAGAAGCCCCCACACAAATAAACCAAACCCAGCATGGCCAAGTCTGTACTGAAAAAAATTTTCCACTTTAAACACGCACTCCAGCCCTTGCACCTCTCATGGGTATAACAAGGTGGAGATATTTTTAGCCAAATCAGTTCATTAGCCCTTTTTTAGATAGAGTATGCCTTATCATATTATGTAGCCAAAATACATTCCAAAATTTAAGAGCATAGTAAGATACAAGTGTTATGCCAAGAGAGACAAAGGCTGAAGGAAAAATGTAGAGGTAATTACTTGTCCACAGTAACTTAGCGGCGGAGTTGACATAGGGAGCCCTGATTTTCTAATACAACTCTAATGCTCCTTCCACTAGACTTCCAGTTAAAGGCTGTTTTAATCACCAGCTCTTAAGGTTTCAAAGAGCATCATCTGTGATGATACTGAAGTATTTACCTGGGTATTTTCCTGAAGTTCACACTTTTGATGACTTTATATACAATATTACTAAGGTAAAACAGAGACTGGTAAAACCTCATAATTTTTTCAGTTAATAATGATTTCCAACTTTTATTTTAAAAAAATAAAAAGGGTTTCATATCATCAAGCCATGTTACACATCCATCAAATTCCTGTTCCTGCTAAGCTGTATGACATTCTATAATAGCAAAGTTAAGTACTGTGACTGATCTTCATCAAGTAGGGCCTGAAACTGGCAGCAGTTCAACATTCAGACCACAGTTCAATTTACAGTTTTGGCAACTATTTCCAAGACATTATCCAAATTCTTGCTACTGTCTTTGAGACAAAGTGCCTCTTAAGAAAGAGTCAGTGAACCTGGACACTGGATGCTTCACTCCCTGAGCAAAAACAGATCACAAACCACTTTCACTGCACCAGTAATGGTCACTGAAAAACAGCTTCTTCAAGGTAATGTTTCCCAAACTCCATTGACTGCACTAAAGATGTCACTCCCTTGCATAATCCCTTTTGATGAACAGCATAGTGAACTGTTGCTGTCAGTTATGAGCCACTTTAATGCTCAATATGGAATATAGCAACCTTTTGGAAACTTGCAGTCAGTTACTTGCTGACACCTTCAGAAATATGTAGGATACTGTCCTTGACATTAAATCATCTAAGGTTTTTTTTGCTACGCTGTACAATTTTCTTGCTGTCAGTGATGTTTTCAAACAAGTTGTTAAAAGTATCCAGCAATAACCTTGTTGATAAACTCACCAACCAAAAGAGTTACTGAGTTTTATAGCACAGTGTAGAAATTGGAATTGTCTTCTATTTCTTGGCTTCAGAATATGGACAAACCAGCACAAACTACACAAGTGCCTTTAGGGGTTTTCCTTTTGATTATCAAGCATAAATGGAACAATTTAAATGACAATTTATGGTCACATATGCTCCTCTGAAGTATAAAAATGAAAGCCCAGCCTATTCTTCAGCCATCTATGAATATCTCCCATTTTCCTCCATGAGAGTCTTAATACTTCCCCAGTCTGCTGGCATAGCCCAGACTGACTCCTAAAACAGTTCTCCCAAGTATATCTGAATTAAGAACAGAGCAACCAAACAATTGAAAGTGTTTAAAATAACCTAGAACATTTTCATAGAGTCTGATTAAGTCTCCAATTATAAATATACTTTTTTTCCTTCTGAGCTGATGGATGACATGATGATGAGTGCTCTACTCATCAGCACTATTGACCATGAAGTATCTAAGACAGCATGTCTGACACTGCTCTCGAGCAACAGGAAAGTAACTTCAGTTGCAAGTGCAAATGTTTGCTGGATTGGAGCCTCAGACAGGCACATTATTTTAAGTAACATTCAGAGCGAACAGCATAAGGCAAACATCAGACCTTTATGTACAGCATTAAGTGAAATTTTTGTAGGGAATATTTACAAGTAAATGGATTGGATTTCTTTCTCTGAAATTTAAATAGATGAAACAAACAACTACAACACAATGAACCGCACTGCAAGCGCTACCATTTTCAGTGTTTTTGAGAACATTTCCTTTTTTTAATCTTTGTGTAATAATTTGTATCCTCACCAAACTCACACATTTCTCCTTCACTGAATCAAGAGAATGGTATCCAATCCTGCCAAGATAATGCAGTTTCTGCTTAAAGCAGTCTAATAAGCTAGTCTCTACTCAAAGGGATAAAGTCACTGGACTAGCAGTTCAGATCTGCTACTTCTGATTCAAAGCCAGATAATTAGCTCTCTTCTAGTCTGCCAATGCAATTTCAGAATCATGGCCTCTTGACAGTTCCTGGTTTGTTACTTCTCTTTCACCATGCTGCTAGCTGTAATCCATTGGAGATCATAGCAGAGACATCTGGTATTTGGACCTCCTGTCCCTGTGTAAACCAGAGTGGAATCCAATCTGTAAGACTGTAAACAGCAATAGGATTACTGGTACATAATCACATAGGTTGAAGCCCTAATGAGCCCTGGGCACTTGATTTTTGTCCCTTTGAGAATCTGTGATGAGGAACATAATGGCAAACTGCCTGTTTGCAGTGAAGTTGTGGATTTGGTGAGGTTTTGATGATTAGCTGGTGAAAGTGATTTTAAAATAATGAATGGTCCATTTATACCTTTAGTTTTCATGTATCTTACACTCTGCTGTGAACTACTGTATAGAGACCCCATTACCACATAAGCATAGCCCACCTCCACTACTTTACAAGACCATAGAGCTATTGGCCTGACATTAACTTAGAGACTGATGTCTCATTCTGCATGCCTATCCCTGGAGGAGACTGAAAAAAACTACTTAAAAAGCCTTGAGGTTCCTTTGTAACTCTGGACTTTGTTATCTCACTGCACAGTGGTGTCAAACAGTTGAACAAATTATCATCTTTTGCTTTCAGATTATTTTTATCCAGGAAGTCAGCTCTAGCAGTCATTCCACTAGCTTGTAATTATTGGTCTTAATATCTACTTATACCTATGGCACTGAAGACCACTCCTATTTGGATCCTTAATAATAATTTGAAATATCATCCTCATGAATAAAACCTTCCATAAGATTTACATTCAAGATGACATGAACTAAAAAACACTGTCAACATTTGAACTACCTTCTTTTAAATTTTATTTATTTTAAAACACCTGTTCTAGACATGTCTCTTGAGAAACTAAAAGAGGATGGAGGAAAGTACGCAGGCCAGAGATGAACACAAGACAAGAAAATCTGAGTGGGAAAGTAAAGCACAGTAAAGGACATCTTAAAGACATAAAACTCTAATTATTATGGGGCTCATTACAATAAGAAAAGAAATTGTAACCAGTAGATTTGAAATGAAAGTATGATTAGCATAGCAAATTGAAAATGCAAATAAAACTAATTTCATAACTGCAAGATATGGAAGTATAACATTTATAGGAGGAAGACATAGCATTTGCAGTGATTTGCAGACTTATAAAAGAGAATAGATGTAGCTACCCTCTTTTAAATGATTGTCAGAAAAGACATGCATTTTAATTGTGATTATAGATTAAGTTATATAGTGCTGCTATGTATTTTCTTCATTTATACTATCAAATAGGAAAAACTTACTACTTTTCCAGGTCTCCTGTGTATTCTGATGGTTTATCACATTCCTTAAAGTTGCATTTCAAATGATGGTGTCTATTCAGCTTAATGCATTTCCTGAAGATTCTAGGTTTGACATGTGCATTTCTATGTTCAAATAAGTTACAAAGTGAATTTCACGGATAAGACTGTAACATAAGAATAGAAGATGAACTTAGGTTCCTGCACCTAGCAAAAGTGTGTCTCACTGTGATATCTGGAATGTGTTTTTTGCAGGATTCACTGCTAGCATTGAGAATCACTCTTTATTTCTCACATTTGCAGGTGTCAAAAGACTATGAAGAGATATTTGAAAACTGGATATTAGAAGATTAGAATGTGTATATATAAACTACTAAGAAAAAATTGAGGGGAAAAAATATCTGACACATAAGCTCCATGGTACATGTGAAGTTTTTTCAAAGTAATAAAGACCCCATGGAAAATTTAAGTGTTCTCCATACAAGAAATGCATTCTAGCAAGTTATCTGTAAAATTACAATAAAGCAAGATATGAGCTTGGGAAACCTGCCAGTGGCTATGCAGAGTGATCTGATGATTATGATGTCAGACAAAGGTCCATGAAAGACACAGCCATGTTGACCATGGAGATCTGGAAAGGTACTCAATACTGAGAATGTTATTTCAAGGTAACACACTGAAGGATTTACCTCAAAAATGTTAATGTGAAGAGCTTACAGAACAAATGAATAGTAACAAATTGCCACAACTAGATGGTTACCAACCCAGCAATCCAAACTAACTGAACAGAAAACTGACTGTAACTACAATGTATAACCTCCCACTTCAGTCTGCCTCTGTACCAGAGGACTAGAGGGTAGCTGATGCGACGCAGTATTTAAGAAGTGCCATAGAGGGTGAGGGAGCTATAACAAGAAAACAAATACACACAAAAAATAGTCTTCCAATCAAAACACATTCAAGCCTTGAAACATTCTGCTGCAGAATGCTGTAGCAGCTAAATGTTCACTGGACTTCAAGAACTGATTAAGAAAATTCATAATAAAAAAAATCTGTGGTTTCTAATCACCATTTTTAGGTCAGTATATCTGCGGAACACATAGGGCCTGAAAAAGCAGTGTGGGAGAGTCAGTATATGCTTACACTTCTGTTTTTCCCAAGTTTCACAGTTCTAATGCTGTTCAAGATAATCCTAGGTTATATGAACATACTGTATGATCTAAATTCATATTTATTTATAAGGATTTTGCTTAAATAGAGACCAATTTGGCATTGGAAAATCTACAGTAGTTAAGGTTTTTTAAACAAAGCAGTTTCTACCGAAACTCCCTAATGAGGCCACTAAGGCTCCTCACACATGCACAGAAAAGATCTAGATGCATTCAGGACTCTAAATTAATGTAAATTCATGCCGTGTCACAGCCAAAGAACTTAACACTCCAGTTTCTGTTACATAAGCTGCAGTGAATCCATGACAGATTAAGATCATTTTATCTTCACCTGCCTTCCAACCATCTTTCTGAATCCGGACAAATGGTGTTTATCCATCAGATACTCCTACGCAGTGTCAGCTCATGCTTGTCTTCACTGGTGATCTAAGCTATAACCTGTGCCCATGGGCTAACATAGCCAAGCATCCCATTGTTAGCTCTGCATGGGAGCCAGCAGCACAAGATTGGGGCAGAGACATAGTAATAGAAGTATTTTAAACATCACTGTAGGGATTCACCAGAAGCTGTCTGGCAAAAGATGAGCAATCAATATTGTGTGACTTCTCTGTTATTGGTTGGCTACTTTGATGTATTTCTCTATGCTTCAATCCTCCTTTGATGAAAGATTCCAACAGCAAAACATATTTTCCTGTTGAATCACTTTTGCTCTTTAAGGAAACATATCAATAACATGCATTTACCTGATAAAGCACCTTTTATTTTTATTTTGTTATTTTTATTTTATTTTGTTTTATTTCTTTTTTGACAGTGGGAATTATAAAAGAACTCAAGTGTTATCCAGAAATCTCGATTTTGGTTTTTGGCAGGCTTGCTATCAGAGACAATTATTACCTTCAACTACTCAGTTCCATTAGATTTTTTTCAGATTTTCCATAAGTATACGTGATGGGAAAAAACTGTTCTGCCCTGTTTTCCTTTCTGTTGAGGATAACAGAACTAGGTTTTAAATAAACATTTTTGCAGTTTGAAATAAAACTGGACAGATGTACTGAACCATAGTAGTAAGAAAAAAATAGTGCTCTAGTAATGATAATCCAAATTGCTCTCCTTTAACTTGTTTGGAACACTACGAAGTAATGAGATATATCTGATAAAAACTCAGGGACTTAAAACTTCAAATGTACAGTTTCTGTTAATTTCAATAAAACTGTGTTAAGTCTATTGGCAGCATAGCAAATTTCAGTGTCTCTGCAATGCTAATGTAATGGAGATGATAGGAACTATATTACACTTCATACGTAATGCATAGGTGGTTTTTGCATATACATACACCCATATGCTATTATTTATCATTGGAGTTAGCAATTTTGCTTAAGTACAAATTGCTAAAGACTTCTATAATGAGAACAAAAATGTGGAATCTCAAAATTAGACAGTATGATTTAAAATGTTATGCAGAACAGTTAGCAAACAGTATCTGTAATTTCTTGACTGCTGCCACAGATCCTGCATTCCCATTTTAAAATGCTCACATAACCTGAAGTACGACTTCGAGGAACAGCAAGCAACTTCTGAACAATTCCAATGCTTAACACAAACCCACCGTTTTTTACTACATCCCTGCTAGCAGAAGAGAGCAAGGATAGAGAGTTTGTGTTAGTGTAATACTATCATTATATTTCATAATTTTTATTAATTTGTTTTATTGATTTGCAGAAATAGCTGCCAAAATAAAAATTTCAGTCAAACAAAGCTCACAAGTAAATATGACACAAGGTTGCCATTACATTGTTAAAATGACTTATATTTGTTTCCTTTAAATGAAATTACCTTTGTATTCTTCTGACTAATTCATAGACATCTCCAAGGATATTCCCTATATAGCACAGGCATAGGTGAAACTGATCTATTGCTAAAGGTAAAGCCAAATTAATCAGAAGTAGATTCCTGAAGAGTAGTTGAGCCTTTGTTTTAACTCCTAACCTCTGGGAAAAAACAGTCATAGCCTGGAGGATGATAAAAATGAGTAAATTGAACAACTTAAGAGACATAAACAGCTGAAAAGCTCCAGTAAGAACTCCTTCAATTAAACCAATAAATCTCACAAGAGCATGGGAAAGAACAAAAGTGCTTTAGTTGTTGGGAGTTAGTCTAGAAAATCTACCATCTAATCAATGTGAAGCTGCAGACTGAGAAGCAAATGCTGGTTTAACTTGCTTGAAAAAAATATAATGTATACTTTGCTATTTCCCAAGCCTTCAAAAAGATCACATTTTTAGGGAAAGGCACTGGGGAATCGGCAAGAATTAGAATCCTTTTTTCCATACCAAAGCTTCTAGGAAATCAGGGCATCATATAGACAGAACTGATACTACAGAGGGAAAAACAGACTCATGTTTCAATGGGGAAAGCTGAGTGACGTTTTAGAACTTCAGAGAACTATACTTGAAGCTATCTGTAAAGAGAGAAGTGGCAAGCAGATAAAAGATTTCAGTATGAGAGAGCATGCATTTTTCATGTGCAAGCAGCAATATGAGTGTGCTTACATATATAGATGCAAATGGATGCCAACTCAGGCTGGCACTGACCAGTTGCATTGCTATGTTAACATTAGTAGGGTGGACAAGCTGAGAAGCCTTGCCAGAAGCTTCAAAGGGTAAGAATCAAAATAACTAACAAGTGGGAAATATTTCCAGAAAAACAAAGTAAGAGAAAATAAGGATTTGGAAATATAAAGCACTGCAATAAAAGCCAACAGCTATTCTTCTGTTACACCCTTGGGAGTTTAAGGTAGTCTCTGTATCTGGCTTTATCTCCACTATGTAAGTATTATAGCTTATCTTCTGGATGTGATTCTGGCAAAAATGAGACAAATGGACAGGTACAGATCAAAATGTTATTAGCCATGTGATATCTTCTTTCTTCTTTGACAGGAATTCTTGACTTGGAAATATTTCCAGCTGGATTAATAGATGTATCACATACTACAAGCTACCTGTTGTTGAGATTATTTTTCTTTCTACCACCAACTTTACATTCCCACAGGCTCTTTTCTACAACATAAATTCCCTGGCTGATGCTTTTAGATGTAGTGAGACACGTCAAATCAAACTTACCTCTTGTGGATTTTCACTTACAGCTGCAGAACACACACTGAGCATACAGTGTTACCCCTCCAGAGACTACAAATATACCTGTGTTGCTCAGACCTTCTGTGACAAACATGAGAAGCAGGTACTACATCTGAGGTTGCTTCTCCACTACCCATTATTTCCAACATGCAGAGAAAGATAAACCAAAAGCGTCAAGTCACAAATCACAATGTGGATGCTATTCAAGCTATGATGGTATTCCCATCTATTTCAGTGGGGGAGAATGAAGTGTAATCTTTTCATCACATGAAAATTAAATTAGTGAAGTTTCTTAAAAACATTCTAAACTAGACAGAAAACTACTGCTACTGAAATTGTTGATGCACTTTCTTGGAGCAAATACAACAGACTGTTTTAATGTACTCTTACCTCAGATCCAGGTAACAAATAGAACGTGTATTTTAGGCAAGGAGAAAGGCAAACTGGATTTCCCACACACACCCCTCTTTTGTTACTAATGTGTTGTATCTATGTTAAAATTGTAACAGTCAAAATAACTGTTTATATCTTAAACACCATCTGGCACTGTTACGGGTTTTAGGGAATGCTTCATTCATCTTAATGAAAGGATTAGATTTATCAATTGTGGCATGGAAAACATACTGGTTATCCTTCAGAAGTGAACTTTGAATTGAAGGCAATGATGGGCAATCTTTATACCAAGCGTAACATAAGAAATATATTTTGTAACATACTTGCATTTCAGAAAGGATTATGAAATATACATTTCTGTGCTATTTAATTTTTATCTGATACTCTTTTTTCTAATTTAGAGAAACCCTGGTTAAACAAAAGTCAATTATAGTCATGCATTGCAATCAAGTAAAAAATAAGTCTTGATAAGGTTTGTATCCTATTTAATCAGTGCGTCATAAGAACAAGGAATCTATATTAATGTTAAAAATATTACCTTACATTAATTATAACAGAACATGTGGCATTCCTTTAAGCCAATGATGCCACAAGACTAATAATAAAGAATTCAGACAGTTTTACTTCAAAGGCAGGCATGAGGGGCTTGCTTGTGAATATTTTGATCTTATCTATTTTGTACTTTGCAAAATTTATCTGTGGAACAATTTTCTCCCCAGACTGAAATAAATAAGTGTGAACAGCTTCATCCGTATCAGTCTGCAAGCAATCTAACCCCATCCTTTAGCTTAAGCACTGGCAGACTTGGTATCTGGGCAACAGGCAACTTGCAGAAACACTGTGATCACAAAAGACATGAACATGCAAGCAGGAAACATGAAGCTGTGATCAGCACAGGATATCTTTAGAGGAACTGAACTCTTGAGCATTTTTTTTTCCTCATGATTATGTCTAATGAGAAAAAGCTTGACCAAAAAGTTGACCAAATCTCAATAAATTTTTGCTCAATATCAGTTCAAGCATATGATTCCACCTGTAAGCCACATTCCATTAATTAACAGTTTCATTCCCAAAGAAAGAAATAAATAAAATCTAGAAATCACTAGAAATACTGAAAAGAATCTGCAATAAAAAAGTTAAATTGAGGTAAGAATCCTTCCTAAAAATCATTAAATCACTGCAATATTAAAAGACTACAACAGCATTCACTCTCGGATAATAATCCTGCACTAATATAGGTCTCCATTATGATTTAATTTCATTATCGTTTGTTTATATGAGCTATGAAATAAACTGTCATTATGTTTTCTGGCATGATTATGACAGCTAATATCCTGTCTCAGGGCAAGAACATCTGGATACTTGTTTACTTGATCATTATTGAAAGGTCTTGCTCAGGACTTTTTTAAGCTTTCTTTTAGGGGAGAAACTTTCTCCTTTTCTGCCAGAAAAAAAAACCTCTATTCATCAGGGACTCTTTGTCAGGGACTGTAAAGATAGGACAAGGGGTAAATGAGTTTAAACTCAAACAGAGGAAGTTCAGGCTAGATATAAGAAGGAAGTTCTTTACTGCGAGGGAGGTGAGGCACTGGCACAGGTTGCCCAAGGAAGTGGGAAGTGCTTCATCCCCGGAAGTGTTGAAGGCCAGACTGGACAGAGCCTTGGGCA
>JANHGB010007361.1:0-58977 GCA_026283785.1 Coracopsis vasa
GTTTTAGCTGTAACAGTTATTTTTCTCCTTCTTAGTAGCTGGCGCACTGCTGTGTTTCTGAACTGCCAGAAAACTAATCGGGAAAAGTTAGCTTTATGAAGTAAAATTAAGATTCTGTTCTTAAAAAAAAAAGGGGGTATCCCTTTTTCTATGTCAAGTGTCCTTCCCCCCCCAAAAAAGGTTAGGATAAATTTCACTGTTGAATGCTAAATGCTATACATCTCAAATCTGATTCTTTCCTAATACCCTAGGCTGGGTCTAGAAGCTAAAAAAGAAGAAAATCTTGCAGAATGGTTCTCTCAGGTAAGCGCACATCATTTTGGATTAAAGAATTATTTAATTCTTATAAATCAAGATCTGCTTTGGATTTATATCTTATATTTCTGTTTTGTCTTGTTTTTTAAATACAAGGCCAACTACTTGCTCTTTTCTATTTCTTGCATTGCTATCATAGTCCTTAATAGAAGTGCCTGGATTGAAGTGCTAAATAAATTTAAGAAGCTATAAAAAGGGAAAGCGTCAACCATACCCCCTCCTACAATATATCTATATACATATATATATATTTATATATGGGTTTTGTAATTTATATATGAATTCCTCTTTCATTAAGAGTACAAAATGTCAGTGAAGTGATAGGAATTTCACAGGCTTGCGACTTTTATTTCACCTCAACATGACATATAACAAAAGTTAGTATCTGTTGATAATGAATGAGTTTGCTGGTTCATGAGATTCAAAACAACCAGAGTAGATGTGACTAGTTTAGATTAGCTACTTATGAAAGATTGTAAATAGGTATCAGTGGTGGGCATTGCCTCTCACTAGTATAATTTTTGCCTGTATCCCAAGGGAAAGAAAGAATCTTTTCTGACATGAGCTAGAGATTTCTTACAGAAGTGCAGTTTGTTGGTTCCAGAAATTAGCTACTCTCTCTTGGATTAGTGAAATTTATTTTTAGTTAAGTGTTGCATTATTCAGATCTATTGCTAAACTTAATGTCTCTGCTTAACTTTCTCTATAGGTAACAAAAGTGATCTCAAAACATACCTTTGCTAACTTTTTGAGCTTTTAAATAGTAGACTTTTTTGAATTGCATGCGACACACAAATTACTGAATGTTCTTTGTGTATGAAATAGGAGCTTAAGTATCTGATCTTTTGAAAGGTGATCACAAAAGCAGAGATGATTGAATACTATGATGTGAGTGGCTGTTATGTTCTTCGTCCTTGGGCTTTTGCTATTTGGGAAGCTATCAAGAGCTTCTTCGATGCAGAGATCAAGAAACTTGGAGTGGAAAACTGTTACTTCCCCATGTTTGTGTCCCAGGCTGCCCTAGAGAAAGAGAAGGCTCATATTGCTGACTTTGCTCCTGAGGTACGCTCCAAAACTTTGTTTTAATATGAGTACAGGAGAACCCAACCACTTAGTCTGCAGTTGAGTATGAAAGTAAGGTTTTTGTAACTTGTTTTGTTTTGACTTCCACCCCCCCCTTTTTTTTTGGTCTTCCTTTAGGTTGCTTGGGTCACACGGTCAGGGAAAACAGATCTGGCTGAACCCATTGCTATACGGCCCACGAGTGAAACAGGTAGACTTTTTCATGCAGTTTGGCTGCAGAGGAAAATAGCGTAGCTGATAGACAAGCTTGTGAAAAGTGAAAATCCATTTGTTAGGATGTTTTCTATAACTCCTTATCAAAGTATCCTAATTTTGCTGCTGCTTAAAGCAAGTGTCACAACACTGTATGTTTCCTTAATTGGAGTTTTCTAGGAAATGTACACTCTAGGAATTTTTATATATCCTGAAGACTGACTTGCTTTGACTGAAAACCATGTTTTGTTGGGGTTTTCCTATACTGTTTATAAAATTTCTTCATCTTATTATTCAATTCAGTTTTCCAAGTACTTTGACCATAGCTGTAAATTAGCTCTTACCTTAAAATTTCTTCTGAGTAATTTAAACATACATTTTAAGACCTAAGTCTGGATGCATTTTTAATTGAATCAGGTACACTATAGTGTCCTGAAGTTGTGAGGTTAGTGAATTTCTATTTGTGAACCTAAGTGTATTTACATACCCTAAGCCAGAGAGGCTCAAATGTAGTGTCATTAGATATTAAGCTTTGGATTGTACTTTGGCCAGCAGCAAGCAAGCTATTTTGCAGAGACACAGGATGAAGTGAAAGTACTCTTTTATGTGAAAATGTTATGTGTTAAGACCAAACTGTTTTAAAGAGAATTTAAACATAGGAGCATAGTTCTCACAGCAGAGAATGTTAAGCTTGTATGTAGCAAAAAGAAAGGGTTTGGCTTAAACTGGCTGTATTTTGAAGAGACCTAAAGCTGTTTTCTTTTTACAGTCCTGTATCCTGCCTATGCAAAGTGGGTGCAGTCACACAGGGATCTTCCTATCAAGCTTAATCAGTGGTGTAATGTTGTGGTATGTCTGTGCAGAATTTCTGACTAACACTTATATTCTAAGTGAAGTGTAGGACAATTATTCTATGTGAATATTGCATGATGATACTGATCACAGCACATATTCATGGCAGAAGTATGAATGTGGTTTGTGATTTGTTTTCAATAAAACATAATTTATCAATGTACGTTGATTATATTAAGTAAAATCTGTGAATTTTCTAATACTTATGTATTATTTTTAACAATAACTTGACACTTTAATCATGGTGTTCAGTCCTTTATTTCCCTCTTTCCAGCGTTGGGAATTCAAACATCCCCAACCTTTCCTTCGCACTCGTGAGTTCCTTTGGCAAGAGGGTCACACAGCATTTGCAACATATGAAGAAGCAGCAGAGGAGGTAAAAAGCAAATGCAATGGTGCTTTTGCTTTCAGAAAGCTACCGTACTCCATAGCAACACAACCAAATCAGAAATTGGTCTCCTTTTCTTTGACATCAAAAATGCCAAGTGTACTAGAACCCATTTTTTTTTCCTCAGATTTAACTTGTGTCTAAGGCTTTAGTCTCTTCAAGCAACATGGAGAGTTTGAAGAGTGTGCTATGTAAAGAATGCTTTCCTTAAAAATTATTTTCCTTAAAAATCTAAATAATGAATTCACATATTAACAGCTAGAAATTTTAATGCTTCCTTTGCCCAAAGATAGGTGTTTCATTGAGTATCATGGCATATCTTTATTTACTTAGCAGGTATTAAGACGTTTAGGTGGAAACCAGAAGTCAATATAACCAATGGACTGGCATTTCTGTAGTGACTCTTGTTTTCTGTCATGGTTGATAGTTGTTGCTATTTGATTTATGGAAAACAGCTGAAGTTTAAAGCAATTGAAAAAATCTTTTTTTTTTTTTTTTTTAAATCATAATCTTGAGAAAGTGTTAAATTTTTAACATTTTAGACTGGCATATAAAAATATTTCATGATTTAGCAAATGCAAAATACTGAGTAGTTCAAGAGAGTATGTTCATCATAGGTGATGCAGATACTTGATCTGTATGCTCAAGTGTACGAAGATCTCCTAGCAATACCTGTTGTGAAAGGAAGGAAGACAGAGAAGGAGAAGTTCGCTGGTGGTAGTTATACAACCACTGTGGAGGCATTTATATCTGCCAGTGGAAGAGCTATCCAGGTATCTATTAGAAGAATAATGTTTTTCAGTAAACAGATAAGACGAAAGCCTTCAACTGATGCTTGATAAACTTACCATTCCATTAAGTAGAGTTTTCTGTGTGCAACTATTTCAGGGAGCAACGTCACATCATCTAGGGCAGAATTTCTCAAAGATGTTTGAGATTGTATTCGAAGATCCCAAGAAACCGGGAGAAAAACAGTTTGCTTACCAGAATTCCTGGGGTATTACGACCCGAACTATTGGTGTAATGACAATGATTCATGGAGATAACATGGGATTGGTGCTCCCACCTCGAGTAGCCTGTGTTCAGGTGTGTGAAAATGCTTTAAACTATCATTTTGTTTCCTTTTCTGTCTTGGAATTCATGAGAATTTCATACAGGGCTCCTGGAAGACTTAGCATAGCACAGGAGCTGTCCAATCATGGAGTGTTCTCTATAAAGTTAGCATAAATCATTAAGATACTTTTAGTGGTCAAGATCCTTTTAACAGTCCATTCATTTAAAATAATTGTATCTGTATCTGGATAAAAAGGGAAATGTATCCTTTACTTCTGACAACTTTAAAGAGATTACTATTGCATGGATATAAGGCCACAATATTGATTTTAAGTTCCTATAAGTAGCAACTATTTATTTTAAGAACTTAAAGTACACATTATGTTATATTGCAGGTTGTAATTATTCCCTGTGGTATCACAAATTCCCTTTCTGAAGAGGATAAAGAGGCTTTATTGAAGAAATGTAATGAATATCGCAATAGGCTGCTTAGTATTAATATCCGTGTACGGGCTGATTTAAGAGACAACTATTCACCTGGTTGGAAGTTCAACCACTGGGAACTTAAGGTACATTTTTTCCAGGTGTTTTGAAGCTTTTATGTGGGGGGTATGTAGGAGGCCTTGTATTCTGAAGGCAAATATTTTCTCTAAATGAAGAAGTGTTGTCTGATATTTAATGATCACTTTCATTAATAAATGAAGAAAAGGTTTTCTGAGACTTGCTCAATTTGCTGGGATTCACGTGTCATTATAGGTTTTTGAACTTCCAGGTCTCTACTTTATATACCCAGAAAATTAATAGTACAAATTACTTGCATGTTTAACAGTTTGTACTAGCACTTAAGTGTCTCCAGGGTCACAACAATGCCTTCTCTGCACACAGTGGAACAGAAAAGATAAAGCGTCAACAAAGAAAGGAGCAGTTTTTTTTGTTTCAAAATTGCCATGTTCCCTTTACATAGTAGTTGAAAGGAACAGTTCTGCTTCATTAAATATGAAGCTTTTGTAAAACAGAAACAACAGAATGAGACAATGGTAATTAGAAATTGAATAATGTATTGAGTGATTTTATGGGATCGTGTTCAGAATTCAGTGTAAGATAATAGAAGCTCCCTGAGTTGTTGAAAGTTCCCATTGTGTAGAAGTTCTTTTCCCTTTGTGTAACCTTATTTATTTTTTTTTAATGGAGCTGTAATACCAGGAATCCATGTTGGGAGATGTTTTTAATAAAATCAGGTTTATCAATGAGGCACAGCAAGGGGCAAACTTGATGGTTTTTATTCAGTCTACTAATGTGTCCAGCATAATGTGTAAACTGCATCTTCAGGCTAATGCAGGCAAAGTACACTCATTTCATTGAGTACTGATAAGGAATTTCATAGGGTAAAAAATACTAAGTAGTTCAAGAATGAACTGGAAAATATTTTGCCTCATGTACTTTTCAGCCTAGGAGATTTCTGATGTTAACCCCAAAAAGAGCCAAGTCATTAGTATCTTTTTTTTTTTTATGATGTCTGGTATTAGTTCCATTGCTCCCTCTTGGGAAGTCTTCCTACGTGACTGTTAGGCATCCTTTCACAAACAAACCAAGGAAAAGCCAACAACAAAACCACCCTCAAGTGCATTCACACTTACTCTCTTCATTTCCCATGAAAGAATGTGTTCATCCTGGGACGTATGCTAGCAGGATGTAGAGAAAATGGTAGACTCAGTACACTCTTAAACTGACTAGTAAAATGGAAACTCTTTTTGTCTGATGGTATATAGGACATGAGAAATTACATGATTCTTATCAGTAAAGTTTATAAAGTGTAAAAGCTTTACATAAATAAAGCAATGATCTGTTTATAGTCAAATGTTCAGTGCAATTAATGTTGATGTTAGGGATGTATTTAACTGAACTTTTGTTATTTTCTGTTAATAGAGTTGAAAATGTTCTGTGAAAACAGAATTAAAAGGTATTATTGAAAGAACAAGAATATTAAAATTACTGTGGAAGTCTTAATCATTCAGACTTCAAAAATCTTACTTGCATTATCTGGGATAACTGTCTTGGTGTAGATTCAGTTGTGCTTTAACTGTGTTAGTATTACTTGCATGTTAGCACAGGTGTAGTCTCCAAGTGGCGCAAGGTATAATGCAGAAGTAAAGAATGTGTGTATGGGAAAGACAGAAATGCATAAAAGCAGTGGAATATATGCTAATTTATTTCAAAGAAACTTAAATGTGTGAAGTGATTCCATATCAAGGCTGGGCATTAGGGTTAAGAAAAGAGAGAAAGAAAACGACATCTCCTGAGAATTACTTATTTGTCATTACTTTAAACATTCTTTTTTTTTTTGTTTAAATGAAGGGTGTTCCAATCAGGGTTGAAGTGGGGCCACGAGACATGAAGAGTCAACAGTTTGTAGCTGTTAGAAGAGACACAGGACAGAAGCTGACCTTTTCTGAACATGAAGCAGAAGACAGACTGAAGCAGATCTTGGAGGACATCCACGTTAACCTTTTTAACAGGTAAACAGAGGTACAGTAAATGGCTATGCCAATCACAGATGCATTTTACCTGTCGAAAGAATTTCTCATGTTGGTTCATCTGTGAAGAAAGACAGGTTAGGTCTGTCTTCCTGTTTGTGATACTAATTTTTCTGTCTCTGAAACTTGTTCGCATACAGTGATAGAAGCTTTCTATTGTGCTTATCAAACAGAACGTTAAAGGTTGTGAACTGTTTTTACAAAATACTTCCGTGTTACATGTGGAGTATTAACAAACACACCGTAAATAGTTCATGGATTAATAATGCACAGGATTCATTCCACAAAGATGCTTTTGGTAAGGAATTTTGAAAAATAGAAAGTTGTCCAAGAAACCGCAGTAGCTGAAGTTCAGAAGTGTAATTTTATCCTGATTTCATAGGATTGTTTTCTTATAAGCAATCAGATACTTTTGGAAATGTTATTTGCACTTATTGCATATGCCAAAATCCTTTCCCTGTCTGTCACTGTAAATTGTTGCTCGTAGAAACACTGAGAAAGAACAGGGTGGTGATCCAGCACTGTGGCAGAGGAGTTTTCCTACTTTCTTCTGTGGTGATCAAAGTTGCTTACAAACAGAGTATTTTTACCTAATTAAAAAGCATTTTGAAACTGAGATGTAGATTTTTCTTTGTTAATTATCTTCTGTATCTGTAGTACTCATCTGTTTCTGTCTGCAGTTGGTCAGTGTTGAACTGATGTGCCCAACAGTGTGAATTAACATGGTAAAATGTGCAGCAACTTGGAGAACATTCCATAAGCAATTAATCAAAATTTCATCTCTTTGAAGGCAGAAGCGGTAGAAAGACATAAACCGATTAGGAAAATTTGAATGAATGTATAGCTTCTCTTACGACTTTTTGTTTTGACTGACTCTGAGAACTTTGTTAGTTTGGCCACTGAGGTTACATGCGTAAATCTGCCCTGACCTATTTTTTTCTTTCCTTTTCTTAGAGCTTCTGAGGACCTAAAAAGTCACATGGTTGTGGCCAATAATATGGAGGACTTTCAGAAAGAGCTTGATTCAGGAAAGGTAAGAAAATTTACTTCATTCTGTCCTGTAAGTCCTTTCACACGTGTTCTGTCCCTTACAAATGATCAGGGGCTGGAAATTTCAGAACTTGCATATAAATGCTGTTGTGTTTTTTATGGAACTCTCCCTTCACAAGCAGATGAAGCTGCACAAAAACAGTTTTCCCAACATTTGTGGGATATGTTGCTGTTTTCTTTTGCTGAAATACTGTATTTACTAAATGTGGTGTTTCCACCACCATTCAAAATATAGTCCTGTGCCAGAGGTGGCAGGGTGTCTTGAGGTGACCTACAATGGCTGCAGTTTGGTAAGTTGCATTTTTATTAGAAAGTGCTTTTCAGAGAGATTAATGCAAAGATTTTATTCAGATAAACTTCCTGACATTATTCTAATGCAAGCAGTGAAAAACACTTGTCAAATCTCATAATAGGTCCAGGTAAGAGTTTAAAGTACATGCAATTTACGTCAAAGAAGTTTTACCTTTATGACCGAAGTAGAAGCCATTGGGTTCACTGAGAATTACTGCCAAGTCAGAAACCTCCTTGGGTTGATAGTAAGAATACTGCATAATGTGGATGATTGAACTTTACTGATCAAGCGAGCTGGTAGAGAATTGATCTGCTGCTTCTCTTTCAGAGATCCGCTAACAGCAGTTCTTAACCCTGAAATTCTGTCACAAGCCTCAGCTTGTGAAATTTTTCATGTTTTGAGATTAATGTGTTCAAGTAGTAAGATCCCCAGGATCAATCATTAGGGCTGTGTGGTTTATAAAGAGAGATCAAGGTTTATTTTTGTTAGATCTAATTAGATCTACTCTGAAAAATTAATAATCTCTGATGGAAAATGTGGAAGTACTTTTGTTAACTTCAAAAATAGTTTTAAGTTACTCTTGATTAGGCTTAACCTTCCGTCATACTCTTTTTCTTGCATTTCTATTGCACTTAAATTCAATTTATAACAAGATTTAAATGAATAATTATGAACTTCAGAGGAGGGACTGATTTAGCATGCTTGTGAAGTTGAGGATATAGAGATCTGATCTCAGACATTCTGTGCATAGGTGCTACAATAGTAGCACCTTGCTTTCTGCTACAAAGCTAAACGCAAGTGTGAAATATTCTCTTTCCAAACTGCTTTGGGCATTTCCTGCTAACTGCAAAAATTATTTCCTCAGTGCAAGTGTTTCTGAAGCATCTGATTCTGATGGTAGATTTAAAACACCAAAATCTTTAGTCTTTGCTTAACACATAATCATGCTCTATATAGATGTTCAACTAGTACTACAGCTCTTATGTACTGTGATTTCAAGATGTGGTATCACGTGTCTTTCACTTCTGAATTAAACAATACTCTGAAGCTATGCTTGATTGTCTTTAAGACAAAGAAACAATTGAGGAAAAGCTCATAAATTTATAAGAGATGCAGTAAACTTTAATGTAATAATAAACTGAAATGAAGAGTCAAGCTCATTTCAAGAGTAGGAATGGAATATGAAGCTAATCTGTATTTGTTGCACATAAATTATTTCCTTTAACTTTGAAATAGTGTAGAATCTTCTTTCTTCTTCTACTGCAGCGGTTTCACATGATACCTCTTGCCTATGGAGAGGGCAAAATGCTTGGTCTTCAATATCCAACACTAAATGTTGTGTATGCTAGAGAGGGCCGAGAGTATTAAAATGTTTGTATCATGTTTAGAACTCTAATATAATCTAGTTTATAATGTAAACTTGAAAACATGAACAAATATTTTTACATTCCAAGTTGGATACTTGCACCATTTTGGTACTTTGGTTATATGAGTTTATTGCAATCAATATATCTGAGCTGAAAAAAGTAGCGTACGTAATTTTATGACTGTTTCACTCTCTACCTATATATGTTGTATGGACAAAGTTTTAGAGCATATGTGTTCTGTAGTATCTTGAAATTATCCTGTTAGCACTGTCTACTGTTTAAGAGGGAATTTATAAGGCAAAGTACTCCTGCTTAGTTCCTTTCACTGTTTTCCCCTTTACCATAATTGCAGCATAGGCTATTAGCTCTTCCAGAATGTAGACTGCTTCTGTGTTCTTCTAAGTTTAGCTTAAACTCTTAAGAATAATTGCACAGGTATTTAAACAAAGTTTCATTTAACAAAAGCTTAATGCAAGAACAGTACAGTAGAGTGGTAATAGTTCCCTTTTTTGGTTGCCAGTGAAGTCTAATAAGGGTGTGTTCTGGTTCAAGACAAATAGAGAATTTTGAGAATGTAAGTTTGGTGAAAGCCACAGAAGAGGAAACCTCAATCACAGTTTGGATTGAATTAAAATGACTGTGAAGACTGAATTTAGTGGCCTTTGTTGCCCTTGGATAACATTAAAGGAGTGGTCAAATATATGTAGGGGGTGTCTTTTTGACAGTAATTCCACTTTTTAGTAGCAAACAGAATTCTCACTGTGAAAGTCCATTAAAAATGAAAAAAAACCCACAACTCCAAATGACCAGTAAAATGGAATGCAAAACTTAGGAAAAGAGATTCGCTACAGTAGCTAAGGGTAGTACTGAGAAGATTATGAGATTGTTTCAACTTGCTTAATTTTCTTCAGTTAAGCTAACTGAAGGAAACAGCAGGATATTACACACCTCTTCCCTCTGCCCCCAAGAAAAATGTGCTATTGGGGATTCTGCTAAAATATGTATATCCTTGTCTTGTTCAGAAGATATGAAAAAATCTTAGTCAGGGAGTTAAAATGGAGACTTCATTAGGAAAGCACTGTCGTGCAATATGGAAGCAAGGATTTGTTCTGCAGTTTGAAAGTATCAAATTTTTCCTGAAAAACACAGTATTTTTCCACAGAAGGAAGATATGTTGGATTAAAAGAAAAAAAAAAAAAAAAAGAAATCAACACCCTGACTTGCTTTAAATGCTGCTTTAAGTGTGTGTAAGTTTTTCCATGCTGCACTATGGAGGGATGACTGTGCTTATCTATTTCTATGATGAGAAAGAGCTATTAAAAATTATTTGTAGCAACTGGAACTTTTCCCACTTTGAGTGTGTATGAGATCTTAAGGTTTAGGAATCTTCCAGAGACTAGGATGACTTTTTCAGATGTATAACTGTTGGGTTTTCTGTCTTTCCGCTTCTCCTCCCTTCTTCAGATTGTACAAGTCCCTTTTTGTGGAGAAATTGAGTGTGAGGATTGGATCAAGAAGGTGACTGCCAGGTAATATATGACTGAAAATGGAAGTATCTACAAGATGAAAATAAGTGTTGTGAATATAAAACAGGAATGTAAGATGCCTCTGAGTGTAACACTGATGTACACTCCTCACCCTTGACTCTTGCTGTCCTGCATAATTCAATATATTTATTCCTTTAGTTCTGAAACTTTCAGACTAAGGTGCTTTTGAGATTTTATGTATAATACATTTATTGCACCTTTAGTTTTAAATCAGAGTATTTACGAGTATCCTTTTATTTCAGGGATCAAGATCTTGAGCCTGGTGCCCCCTCCATGGGAGCAAAAAGCCTCTGCATACCTTTCCAGCCAATCCGTGAACTACAGAGTGGGGCAAGATGTGTCTGCGGCAAAAACCCTGCCAAGTTTTACACCCTGTTTGGTCGTAGTTACTAACTTACTAGTGAAGGCACCTTCTCCTTTATCTGTGAATCCGCCTTTTTTTAAGAATACTGAAATAGCCCCCGAACTTAATCAGTTTGGCAACTTTTTAAACAGTTCAAAAAACAAAGCCATAAACCAGAACACCCCGTTGTCCCTCCCCAACAATTGTCAGTCTTAGGCTAGCAGTAATTCACAGACTTTTCTGTAAACATCTCTAATAATAAACATGTATTGTGAGCTGTAAGATGCTCTGATTGTTTTTTCTGTTGCTTAGTGGGTTATCCTTTGCTAATGATAGGCATGCTTTGCTCATGACTTCTCTTTCCATTTTGGCGCATGTATTTTCTTGTACATTGAGAAAATACCTGAAAGATTGAAGAGAATATCATAAACAGTCTACAGTTTAGTGGCCAACATCAACTTTATAGATAAAACATCTGCTTTTAATTCTGCCTTCAAACTTTTCAATTTTCAGTATAGACTTGCTGCTAACTAGGCATGGTGAATGCTACCCTTTATGAAAACTCCCTCTGGAGCCAGGTGTTAAAAGGAGTATTTTCACCCTGTTGTGAAACAAGTTTGAAAAGCTACCTTAGATTAAATGCCACGTTGTTAGCAAGATGCAGGTGAGTGCCGTTTCTTGCAGATCCTTTGCCATAACCCTGTTTCTCTTATCTTATAAACTGGCATTTATAGCTGTCTCACTGTGATACTGCAGTGAGTAATGTAAAGGCAGTCTGAAGAGAGGTGTTTTCATTGCTAAAGATTTTAGGCACTGTAGTTAAATTTAGAGCATGTTTCATAAAACCCTTTTGCTTTTCCTGCACTTACTATGTGTTGCTTTAGCAGAGGAGGCTAGAGGTTGCACGGTTATGAAACTATTTTTAAGAGAAAATTACTTCCACTCTGAGCCTAGGATTGACTTTAACAAAAAAGAGAGAGACCTGGCACAAAATACGTTTTGGATGATATGCTTAGTTTGTTACTTTTTTTACCTCCTCTAGGTTTGAAGGCTGTTTACATAAATCCCTTTCCCTCAAAAGAGTTGAGTGAAAACTTGGCAATTAAAAAGCTGGCCCAGTAAGATCCTCCCCAGACTCTTCCTGGAACAATACTATATGGCTGCCTGTCTCCAAACCCCTATTTTTATGTAGCATCAATAGTCTAAAAGTCTTAAGCATACAGTGCTATTCCCAGATCTTCACAATTCTCTGCTTTTCAGAACCATGCAAAACATTTGCTTTTGCCCAGATTCCTGTGGTCAGCCCACTTAGTCAAAACTTTGAATGTTAAACTGGACAGGCCATTGGTTCAAATTTAGGATCATGCACCTTGTGATCATACAGAAAAAATGTGAAAGAATTAAGGTCATTTTTCTCAGAGTGCTTGAGCACTTGGAAATTCTCTGTAGCATTCCTTGGATGATGGTTAGCCCTGAAGGATTTGCTTCAGCTGCATCTTAAAATCATCTATCCTGCATTCATCTGTCTAGATATTTCTTTACTCTATAGACAAAGTCTCATGGGTAGCAATGAGCAAAGGATTTGGAGAATACGTCAGTAGATGCATTTGTCTTTTGTTTTCAGTTGACATAGGAGAAGAGTGACCCTAAGATCTTTTTATATGCTGTCTCTTACACTGACAGAAGTGATACTTTGAGAAAGAACATAAGTAGTAATACCAGTGATGTTTTCCCAGCCTCGAATGATGGGTAAGACTTGTCTTCAGAGGGATTGTCTTTTGAAGGAGGTAGAGGTAGTGTCCTCAGGAATTGGAGACAGGAACGTGCCAAGACTTTTTTGACAAAGCAAACCAGATTATTAAGAATAGATGAGCACTTCAGGCTCCCACTGACACACTCCACAACACTGGTATTTTACAAATGAGATGTGGAAGCTCAGAAGAAAGGAAAGGCGTAACAAAATGCAGTGTCTAACACTGTTGCAGCCTTATCAGTTTGAATAGCCAACCTTCAACCAGTTGACTGGATCCAATTCATGAGTAAACATGTTGATATTGTTTGTAGAAATGCATTGCTTTCCACCTACAAATGGATTTGTTTGAAGCCAGAGATTTCACAGAAGGCCAGCCCTTCCACCACCACCTCCCTTTTTTTTAACCTTTTTGCCCAGCATGTTTCTTCCTGATCATATCAGGGTTTGAAGTGTCTGGAATGCGGATGACTCCCCTGTAAACCTCTTGATCTTCCACAGAGATGCCAATGCCTGCCTGGGAGAGACAGGTCCATGTCAAGGATCACTGCACCAGAAGCACAATATGAGCTACCTGTAAAGCATTATAGAAACATTCATACTCTTAATTTTACTGGTGTGGAAACTTTCATACTTCTGGTAGATTGTGTCTCTTAGAAAGTAAGTATATGAATCTGAATAATATGCTACAGTTGGTAAAATGATACTACTTTGTGTTTATAACAGAACTGCAAATCTCTTACTGTTTCTTAGTTCTTATATACTGATAAATTTGGAGTAAATTGCATAGTAAGGTGGGATGCAGGGGAGCTGCCTTGATGTAGTGCTGTTCTTTATTGACAGCCTACTTGAGCATTTTAGCTCTGCTGCAAAGGGAATGCTTCATTTAGCTCAAGCTCTTGTTTTGGTAATTGAAACCTTGTGACTTGAGAGATCTGAGTTTTCACCTAGGTCTGTTCCCATTGAAAATAAAATTCTCACTTTTCATGCTCAGGAGTTCAGATAATAAAATAATGAAGTAGCTGAACATCAATATAAGGAGGAAAACACCATAGAAATAGAAACACAGATGCGATATGAAGACAAAGAGCAGCAAGTACCAGTTTCAGTGTGGCAATTAGTTCTACTAATTCACCGTCCCAGGGCTAGTGGTGTTCTCAAACTGGGGGGAGGGATGGCACTCTCAAGAGTGCAATGTGTAGGTAGACAAATGACCAAATGTTAAAGATTACATGTGTTGGCAGACAAGGCTTCTAGCAAACTGGACTTTAAACGTAAACATTTTGGCTGTTGAAACCCTGTAAGCAGGGGTGGGTGTTTGAGTTTTTAACCCAAAGTTAATTCACCTTGGGAAGGGTGAGGCCAACAGGGACAGTTGGTCAGCTCAGGTTATCAGTGTTACCACGTTATCTGTCTCAGGCTGGACTGCATGTAATTTCCTTCCATTTTATCTTGTAAGTAACCGTGTATATATACGTACATGGATGGGGATTTCAAACAGACTGCTGGATCATAAACTTTTCAAGGAAGGTAACCTTGGTGTCATCCACATAGCCTGGTGTGCTATTAGCAGCTAGATTTCCTTCACCATGGTTTCTGAGTGTGCATAAAACTATGTGTACACTTAGGAGTTCAACAGGTACTACAGAGAGTGACAAAAACCAGTTTACAGCTTCATGTTCTTACTGTTCCAGAAAAGGCACTGAGTCCAAGCTAGGGCTTCTGCACCTCTTATTTCCCCCTTAACTTCTGGTTGTGCTTTCCCCAAATCTGACTTTCTTGCAAGCCTATGAGGATTACTTTGGGATTTTCAGATAGGCAGGGTTTTCTAAATAGGGAATAAACAATGTGCTTTGGGTTTATTGTTGAGGCTCAGCTCTGTGTCTACTGCCTGTGTATCTAGAAAATGGCCTCCAACTTTGATCCATTTCCATGGGAAACATGCCAAAAGTACAAGCAGGTGCGAACTCTAGGTTGCCAAAATGGAAGATCGATACAGTTGGCTTTGAAACTTGCTCTATGGACATGTTCCACAACCTTCACAGACAGTCCACATTTACTGTGTTCTTAAAAGTAATGTCCACCGAACTTGGATTTCACATTGTCTTCCATAGGCTTGTAGTAGTATTTTCTCTGTACTAAAGTTACAGGCAATAGAAATAGTTGAAACAGGCATCAGAAGAGAGTTTTAGCAAAAGAAACGCTTTCTCTAACTGCTTAAAATTCTGAGCCACCTTCTTACACTCTCCTGTCTAGGCCTTACTCAGTGTTATAGGACAAGGTCATTGAGTTGCAAGTGCCGGTGCTCTTAGTAGTCTCCTTTGGTTTATTTTTGGTTGGTAGGACAAAAAAAAGCCTCCTGAGGGTGGAACCCCTACAGGACTCGAGTGTTCAGGCTGCCTTAACATGACAGATCTTGCTAAACTGCCCTTTAAACTGATTTATTGCTTTACAGCTTCCTATAAAAGTGGTTCCTGCATGTGAGCAGCACTGACAGGTGAAGGGCAGAAACACAGGCAGTGAGGTGCTCCTCGTGCAGAACCTCAGAGCCAAGGGGAAGAGAGCAGCAGAAATGGGCCGCTACTCGGGCAGGAGCAGCAGGCTCATCCTCATGTGCGTGATGAGCTTTGTGCTTTTTATTGTTGAGACCTCAGTAGCCTACGCTGGCAACTCTCTTTCCTTAGCTTCAGATGGCTTTGCTGTTCTCTCTCACTTGATCTCCATGATCATCGGTTTGTTCGGTGTTAGGATCAGTCGCATCCGATGGCACAAATCTAACACTTACGGCTTCAGCCGCGCGGATGTACTGGGAGCTTTTGGCAACTCAGTTTTTGCCAGTGCTCTGATGTTTAGCATCTTCGTTGAGGCAATCAAGAGGTTTATCAGTCCTCAGAAGACTGAGAAAGCGCTGCTCGTCCTCCTTGTCGGGATTGTAGGGCTGTTCTGCAATGTGCTCAACTATATTGTCTTCATGGACTGCTGTTATTGTCGTTCACCCCAAGGAGACGCCGAAGCAGGTAAATAACCTAGTGCGGTTGCTCAACGTTCCCAGCCCTCTATGCTTGTGCTTAATGACTTAATAGAGACTATTTACTGCTTCTCTGAGGTGGGCGAGTAAAACGTTGTAGTTTTCTTCATTCCTTTGTTAGCAAGGGTAATGGATTTTATGCCTGAACCCATGCATGTTTCCAGCTATCACCACATGTGAGTAAGTAGTGTATGTGTTGACTTCCTAAAGCGTAAAGTGATCAACAAGAGAAATTTTGTCCTTCATCCACTGACTGGCCAAACGGGGGCAAAGTGTACTACCACCCAAGGAGATACTTATTAGGAAATACTTTATCCTGAAATAGCAATCATCCACAATCTTCACGCTCAATATTTGGGTAGTTCTGCTGTAATTTTTGTCTAGGACATGGTTATCTTTTAAGAAGTGCTCACAGTTTGCATGAGACAAAAGAATAGGAAAGGGCAAAAGGGGAGTCTCAGCTTTCCTTGATTTGGGGGTAAAAACTGTTTTGAGACTATTTGGATGCTGCCTGAGAAACCTGTGAATACAGAGCTGGAGTATTCTTTGGTGATATTTGTTAACCTGTGCTTGGGAGAGAGTGCAGGGGACACAGGGATACTCTGCTATGTAAATCTTTTGCAGGAGGTGCTGTTTAGTGTGCAGAGGTTTAGGTCTCTGTTTATGATGCCTTCTTGGAAGTCAGCTTCCAATTGTGCCTCTGAGTGAAGTCAGGGAGGAAGAACACATCAGCACTTGACAACCAAATGTGGAGGGAACTGTAGGCAATTAGAGAATTAACTGAAATTAATGGTAACTGTGTAGGTAAACACCGTTCTTACTGAATTTCCAGATTCCTGTTCCTAACAACTCTCTGGGACAACACAGCCACCCCTCTCCCTCTGGTAGACTCATGTCCAAATACTGGGCAACTCTACTTTGCTTTCAACTGAATTCCAGTTGCATAAACCCAGGATTTAGTTTGTACCATTCCATGGACACAGTGTGTAGATTTGTTGGTGGTTTTGCTTCTCTTTCTGGTACCGTGAATCTTCTCTGCCTGTGGTAATACCTGCAGGCAAGACAGTGCTGTTTTATACTATAGAGGAATACTTCTTTCTCATGGACTTTTTTATAATCTCCACTTAGGTAAAATTTCATGATTTCAGATTTATTTCTTCTAATTATCTGTATATTCAACCTGAGTGGGGCTTTTGTTGCATTTCTTTTAAAAGAAATCTTATTCCCCAAATAGCTGTACTCTGAAAGCTATACTTGATACTTTATATGTATTTCATGTGTATATTAAAAGACATGAAAAGAAGAGGGATTCCATCTCTCTCTCTTGTCATCCTGTGTGCAAGGAAAAGATACTCCTTCCTGGAGATGGAAGTCAAGGCAAGTTTCCTAGTGCATCATTGCCACTAGCAGAAGTTCAGGTGGATGGACATGGTCTCTCAGTTCTGCTGGTACAATCCAGCTGTCCACAGGCAATGCTTGAGCAATCTCCTGACATCAGTGATGGTTAGCTGGGCGGTAAAGGTTTGTACGCTAGTCCTCTGCCTCTTATGCTTTCCAGGAAGGGGGAAAGCTGCCTTTAAATATCTGTTCCCTAAGCAGAGAATGGATTTAAGCAGCTCTCTGCTCTCTTGTATGTGATTGCATCACTTTGCAAAATACAAAGCAAAAACTAAAGACAGCGATTCGGTCATCTGGTGCTGTGTTGTGGGTGCTCAGGGCAGTGGGAACATCTAAATCCACTAAAGCAGATTCTTCCATGTATTAGTGCCATGAATAATCACAACAGCCAACGGTTCATCTCATTCCTCCATGGCACAATCTACTGTCAGGGATGGAAAAGTTAGCTGGTGTGTTTCCTGGATGCTGCTGACAGCAGGGGCAGAGCAAGCCATGCCTACAGTGAGCATTTCTGTCCAGATCTGATATCCAGGGGACACAGAGGATGGTGGTTACAGGTTCCAACCCAGCTCAATATCCTTTTCCTTTGTTCTGCTTCTGTATTCCTCCTTTAGCTCATTGCAACATTCATGCTTCAGGTTCTTACCTTAGTAAAAATATTCTTGATGAGCAAGTATGTGTTTTTCCAAGTTGCCATCTCTGGGAAACCCGGTTTTCCTCCTCCACCCATTGACTGGGTTTATTTTGCCTCTTACCCCTTACTCTTCTGTCCCTTGCCCTTCTCTTTTTTCTGGTTCTTGCTACCCTTTTGCTCTTGATTCAGACAGTGCAGTTCCCCACACTATGTTAGGATTAAGAGGAGAGGTCAGCAAGAGCATGGGGAGGACTTTCCCCTGTTCTTTCTTTTGATGCTGGCCCAGAGCAGCTATTACAGGTATAAAGTATTTCTACACTCTAAAGGAGCTGCTGTGTAGAGGTACTTGGGCCAGCTGGACCATCCATAGCACCATGGAGGGCAGCACACACTAATTATTACTTTGACTTAAAATCCAGGAAATACTTGTTAAAACATAGACATATTAAAGCTTCCCTAAGAATTTTTTTGACAGAAGTTAACATTCACAAAACACTTTTCTTGCTGTTGCTGCTGGAAATGACAGAGCAGCTTTAGCCAGAGTTTTCTGTCAATTTTAAGGTCTTGTGTCTTACACAGAAAGTTTTGGCACAAAATTGAAGAATATGGCAAAGTAATCAGCTGAGAAGAAAAAATACTGATCAGGCTCTTGTAATAAATACCAGACAACTTTAATACTGGCTGTGCCCTTTACAGTCAGTCATAAAAATACAGAAGCATGTTTTACTGCACACAGAGATCATACTGCTCTTGTTTGTGTAGTTGTACTCATTTATATAGAGTTTTAAATTGCCAGGGAAGCAGGTTTGAAAAGCACCACATTACTCTGATCACAGCAATTCTCTGTTGTTTGTCTTGGGAAAATGAATAAAGATTTAACATGGAGAAAACATTTGTGTTGTCGTCTTGTGATCTGTACAGGGAGGTGGGGGGGAGACAGGAAGTTAAGAAGATGTCACCCAGCCCAACCAGTCTGATACTGAGCCACATAAAATGGCTGGGACTGTGGGAAACAGCTTTAATCTCATGAGAGACCTCCTGGTCTTCACACAGTCCACAACTCATTAAATAAAACACATTCTGTGTTAGCAGCCAAGGGGCTTGCTTTTATACTGTGGTAGGTGCAATTTAGCAGGCATGTGTGTGAGCTCTTTCTGTTGGGTCTTGATTCTCCTATCTCAGTGTGCACCAGGAGCCGGCCTCTCGGATAAGAGCTGGCATGTAAGCTAGCAGTCTCATAAATGCAAAACATACCTTCTTTCTCTTATGCAGAGTGAATTTGTTTAGTCTGAGGCTTGCTATGAGGTGTGTCTTTTTCTTCCAGGCTTTTATAAGTAGAAGAGATTTGGGGGTGAGTGAAGAGGAGGCACCAGCTTTAACTGGCTGGGTGACTTAGGGAGGGTTTGTTGCTATAATATTCTGAACTAAATTTTCATATCTTGTTGCAAATGTACTGATCCCAGGGGGAGTGAGAACTTTTATCAGCCAAAATGAATGGGCAAGCGGCTGCTTGATCCATGTCTTAATGCCATTGCCCTTCCCAGTTGGAGACCTGATGAGCAGAAATGTGCAGGTATTGTGAGAAGCAATTGTATTTGTAGCGGTGCTCTCCGATTCAGCAGACCCAACAGTCTATACTGCAGGAAAGAAAAGTTCTCCGGGGATTAGAGGTCTGGAGCAGAGGATTTCAGTTACTTAGGTTGTCAACCGGCACTTAAGAAGAGGAAAAGTAAGTTCCCTGATCTGAACAGGTTTCTTTCTCAAATGTACTGCTTAAAGGGTGCCAGACTGCACCAGTCTTGGCTTGGAGACCTTTTTAAGGAATGGGAAGGAACCCTTGGTGTAACACCTGTAACAACAAACCTCTGGCTTACCATACTTCTCACACCTGAAAAGCCTGAAAGCTTTTACTGGAGGTCAGCATTACTACCTCTATTTTGCCTCTTTTGAGTTTATCTTCACCAAGTTGATGCTGTTTTTCCCCAAAAGCACCAAACCTTCAGTAAACTCTCCATGTCATTCCATGAATGACGGCATTCATTACCGAATGCACAGTGCTGGAGTTTACCAACAGGCAGCTGCTTCATTCATGTGATACATTCTCATCCTCATGGACTTATACTGCACTGTGGCATCCAGCTCCTAAATGCTTGCCAATATGGTATGCATAAATGAAGGGGCATATTTTCATACATCCCATAGATGTTGGCATGCAGGTAACCAAAGCCTACTCTAACTAAATATGTGGATTTTCTGGCTTTGATTTCTGCAGCGTTACTGGACAGAGTCCTCTCAAATGGAAAAAAGGGGCCAAGAGAAACTCTCAAAGTAATTTTAAGTGTTTATCAGGTACCTAAGAATGAACATGTATATTTTCTGAAGGTCTTCTTTAGTTTAATAGTGTGCCAAATAATCCTCACCAAGCACTTCCAAAGCTTTTCTGAGCAGCTACCCCAAAGGTAACCTATGTTAACTCATATTAGCTGAAGCTATAGCCCAGAGTCTTTAAGGAAGACAACACAGATGGAAAGAGACTGTGAAAGTTTATTTAGCAACAAGCTTCACTAAATTTTCTTCAGGTCTGTTTTGAATGCTTAAAAGAAACTTCAGAAGATAATCTAAGAGAGATACATTTTGCTTTCCCCAATTGCTCTCAAGGAGAAATCTTTGCATCAAAACAAGCAAAAGCAAAAGCTTTGGGGCTACTCTTTGTCCAAAATGGAAAGTGTGGAATGAAAACTGTAAGGAAAGCAAGCAAAGCACCCCTGAATGGTTTAGCAACAGCATAAAGGTAAGATTAAAACTTCTGAACCTAGATTCCAACTGTACCAGTGCCACTGAACTTTGGGTAACTGCGTTTGCTCTCAACCTTGAACCACTTTCATAGGGAAGGCATGGACAGACTGCCTGAGTTACCTCAGTATCTGTGGTGAGCTGGAAGGAAATAAAAGGACTGTAAGATAACTGAGTTCAAAGTCATGGACAGATTCAATACAATGTGCTTTTAAAGGCTGATATGTTATATATATTAACTGCAATTGTTTTATTTGGAAGGCTCTTTGGCAGAGAGTTTGCTATAGGCAGAGGTTTGGTTTCAGCTTCTGTTTAGAAATGCTGCTGGGACAGCAAAGAACTTTGCCGTAGGACTCAATGTAAATTGCAATGATGAAACCAGTGAGTGGCTTTCTCCTCTTCGTGTTCTTTGCAAGTTATTTTTCTGGTACAAAAAGGTTACATGGGTTATAAATATACACACACACATACATTTATATGGGAAACTTAACAGAGCTACACTTCTTAAAATTGAATTACCAAGTAGTTGAAATATTCAGGGAAGCACTATCCAGGTGCTAGAGCAGATACCGACTGGATACGTCTTAAAGTATGTAAAAGGTTTCTTTATGCTAGATATTAAGAGCAGGGAATGGTGGTTTATAATTAACAAACTGAACAAGCATCTTGAAACAGAAAAAATACCTAACAAAAAAAAAGACATTCCAGGCTAGGAATTAAATAATCCCAGGGGTTGATAACTTCAGATTGACCTACCAGTGTATTCAAGATCTCTTTGGAAGGGCATGAGAAATCTGTTCTCTGTGTCCGGACAGCCTGCGGTCTCTCCCCGGGACTGTCATGAGGAGTCACGGCTGCGGTTAAAAAAGCCAGGGACATTCACCTCTGTATCCTGCCCAGACTGCTGAGCTCTTGCTGGAGGGCAAACTAAGGCTTCTGCTCCCTAGATTGGAGCAGACCTCATGAACTGATTTCCCAGCTCTTCAACGTATGCCAAGGAACCCCATCCTCCTCTTGCAGGTATGGTTCTGAGCAGAATGAGAGTGAGATACAAGTAAAATGATCAAACAACAAAGAACAAACCACCTGCAAACGGAATACTCTCATGCTACCCATCTTCCACAACAAGGTCCGATGGTCAGTATTTGTTTTGTGATTCATTTCATGGTCAAACTTCTCTGTGGCAGAAGCCAACCACAAAGTTTCAGTTTTAGATTTGCTATGAATTTGGCCCAGCATTCCTAATATCAAGCTTCACAAGCTTGTTGAGATCCTTTAGGGATCTTGTTTAAAGGTCCACTCTCACCTACCCGCTGCATTTCAGGCTCTTACAGGTAGGGATGCTGCCTTTAAATGTGATGTGCCTCAGCTTTTTAGTGCAAATGTAGTACTTTTATCCCCACACTCTTAAAGAGGCATGACTCCTCTATCATGTACATGTGGGGGTTTGTTTCTTTAATTCTAATTTCTTCCAGATAATTCATGAAATACCATTTGTAAATCATTTTTAAGATGGATTAAAAAGTAATCTCTTCCAGGACTTTGATAAGCAGGGTGAAGAGTGATCTCTCTTAATTACAGTGTTCACAATTAGTTCTTCATTTTAATGGTCTGTTTTACTATCCAAATTCTATAGCACCACAAGGCCATGAGTGATCTTACTTTCATCTTCATTTGGCAATGGAAGAAAATTACTGTTGTTACTGCTGTTAGTGCTGTCATATTTCATAATAATACAGAGATACCCTAATTTAAAAGGCTCATAATGGCTCCTCTGCCAGGAACAACTAAGTAGATTTTAACCTGTCACCTTGAAAATGGATAGCTTAAGGAGGGTGTGACAGAAGTCTGCATAGGGAGGGTTGGTAGTCATCGAGTATTTGTTCTGTCCTCTGATAAAAGAACCAGGATATATTAAATGAAACTAGTTGGATCCAAGTTCAAAGCAATGAGAAGGAGGTGATTCTTCACACCATGAGTGAACGTGTGGAGCTTGTTGCCAAGCATCAGTGAGTGAAAGATTGGACTAGTACATGGACCACAAACACATTGATGGCTAGTTAATACAGATATATAGCTCAGAAACTCTCTTGAGCTGGAAATAATTGAAAGGTAGAAGAGTATTATGGGAAAGTGTCATATATACTTACTCTGCTCTTACTGTTACCCAAGCATCCCTTTATGGCCACAGGTGAGGATAGCCTACTGGCTAGAACTCTGACTGACAATGGCCAAGTGTTTAAAATCGGTGTGTTGAGAACTTTAAAAACTTGGTACACAGAAATCTTGAAGCTTACAGGAGTGCTTTGCACCTTTGGGGTTCAGAAGGAAAGCTGTCTTGTTTGTAGTAATTTTACCAGTTAATAGGAATTTTACCCATTCCCGCTCCTGACCAGGATGAGGAAACTGCAAGAACGGCTTTTAGAGCAGTGTTGTAGCTGAAACTAAAGTTGGCAAAAGATTCAGAAAACTAAGGTGTTGGACAACCTTTTCTGAACCTCCTAAGAGAGAAGTGTTCAACTCAGCATGGGTAGAAGCAGAGACTGGGATATTTGGATTGATTGATTTAATGGTACATAGCTTGCTCACACAGTCTCAGTACGGGATGAGCAAGTGGAACTGTAACATACTATTGCTGAATGTCTACAGTCAGTGTAAAACACACAAGGAGACTAAGCATGCTGCAAGACAGAAACACAGTTCCTTTGTAAAAGGATTTGAGATGCAATGTTCTGATGCTGCAAGTAAGGGTAAGGGTGTTGGTGCTGCTTATGTGCAGGATCCAGACTTTATTCTGGACTATGTGGAAGAAGATCAAGGTTCAAAAGAGCTGCAGGGGTTAACACATGCTTTATCCTGAGGATTGAGCTAAACTAATTATTCTTGCCATTGAAAGATACGACGTCCCCACTAAGAATGTTAGTGTAGCTTTGTTCAGATTATAGTTTTAGGAGTCATTTGTCTTGAAGTGACTGTGATACCTGGGTGAAGAAGGCCAGGGAGGCTCATATGCATTGTGTGATGAGCACAAGTTTAGATTTCCAAGAGGCTTTCTAAGCAGCCATATCATGAAGGGAAAGGGCTTTTTGTGGATAAATAACTGATCAGAAGGCGAGAAACAGAAAGCAGGAGAGACTGATCAGTCCCATAAGATTGTTTGCTAAGTGTTCAGAAGACAGAAGTGAATCAAATGCGGGGCAGTACTGAGGGAGGAATAAAGGAGGCAGTTGGGACCTCTGACTCTGTATGGCTCTGTGGCTGCCCTGTGCTTTGAAGACTGCGCAGGTTCGGTTCCCCCATCTCCGAAAGATGTAGATGGGAACTGGATGCAGTTCAGAGATAGACCCTGGTATAACCCAGCACAGACATTGCTCTATTCCTATCTCGGTGTGTGGCTTTCAGACTGGCACTCTACCATGAGAAGCAGATTGAGATGCGTGAGCTTGACAGGTGGAAGCAGGAAGAATCAGTGGATCAGAGCTAAGGCTCTGATGAACACGTGCTGCTTCTTGCTTCTTCAGTGTCATCTGTGGTTGTGTTCCATGTCAGAGGACTTAGTCACAGCCTTATTTGCTGAAAATAGTATTTTTAGCACTATTTCTGCAAAATAACTGATATTTTTAGTTTTTTGAAGTGAGTTCAGGGCAATGAGATGTTGGGTTGTTTTTTTCAAAGAGATTTCACGTATATTTTGCACAACAGGATTAATGATGTTCCAGCTACTCCATTATACATCTTCCTAAAATAAGAACTGCTGGAAATGCTTTTCAGCTCTATGCAGGTGCAATGAGCTTCAGTGAATATGTATTTTTGATTGTAAGTGAAGTGCCAGAGGCAGAAGTTTCTGTCGTTAATTACAGAAAAGCAGATAGAGTCTGTTGGTTTAAAGTTTGTGTCTAATAGACTATTTAACTTCCTATAACTTATATATATCTTCTTCTTTTTGGTCTGCCTATCTCACACTGCTTTTTATTTGGCACCACTGTTTAAAATCTCTCATCTTACGTCAGTAGACGTAATTATAGAGGTGAAATGTGTGTTGATGTAAACTACACTACATGCTCCCACTGTTGTGTTTGTCTTTATGGTGAAGTTCTTTTGAATACATTCATTTTTATGCATTTGTTACGTTAAACATTGCAGGGTACTGCCATTGCTTGGGCCTTGTGTGTGTGAGGGACGGGCAAGAATCTCCAGTTAATTGTATCTGTTATGTGTGTTAAGCCTTGCAGATGCACAGCAGGTTATCCCTTGAGTGGCAACTGAAGTCCACTCCAGAGGTTAAGATATATCCTGTGTTTGGTTGTGTACACAGAATTAGGCGACATTAAGAGGCCTTATTTAAAATATGCATCCAGGCAAGGGCTCAAACTCCATTGACAGCAGTAACAATGCAATTGCTTCAGAGTCAGAATGAAGTAGGAGCTACCAAAGCCTTTAATGAATATCTGGTTGTAAAGAACACCACCTTTGGTGGGAGGTAAGTGACGGCGTTCCCTGGCTGTGCTGGTTTATTATCTGATAGTGATGTATGCTTTGTCAAGCATGGTGAAATGGTTGATGTGGCACTTCAGTGTAAACTGTAGTTGCTGAAGCAGTAGCTCCAGTCTCTTGCATAACTGAAATACACCAGGATAGTCTTGCAGGATATAACTTTAAGGACATTATTTTCTTTAGGTCTCATGTCTTTCATTTAAGCTTATTATTTTGGGGCTCAGTTCTGTTATTAAAAACCCACAGCTGAGGATGAGTTAACTGTGCAGCACCTCCTCTGATTATTCAGTTGCTCCCGTCATCTCACAATGCTGTGTTAGCAGTTGGCTCTGTCCTCCTTCCACTTACAGGGGTGTCACTTTCCCAAGAACTGCCATAACAAAACTAATAATCTACAAACACATGGCAGAGGTTTATTCACTTGTTATGCTTCTTATAGACTATGCTGTAGGTTAAATAAAGTGTGAAATTGTTTTTCTCATGGGATGATGATAGATTCATGCCCACTGAAGTACTATTTTGATATACTTTTTTAAAGGCTAGTGGCAGGAAATCACCTTGCTCTGTAGATGGCACTCTGTGCTTTGATTTGACACTTAAGCAACCAATAAAGTGCTAAAGGAGTTTAATTGTTTGATCTGTCATAGAATCACAATCCCGTTTGGGTTAGAAAGGACCTTAAGATCATCCAGTTCCAACCCCCTGCCATGGGCAGGGACACCTTTCACTAGAGCAGGTTGCTCCAAGCCGTGTCCAACCTGGCCTTGAACACTGCCAGGGATGGGTCAGCCACAGCTTCTCTGGGCAGCCTGTGCCAGTGCCTCAGCACCCTTAACCTTCATCTTTGGACAGCGTGGTGGGACCCGGCATCCTGTGTAGCCTTTCCCTCTGATCGGGATGTCTGCCCTTCCCGAGGGGGCTCTTCTCCCCGCGGCGCCTCCCCACGGCCGTTCTATCGCGGGTTTATCTCGGATCCGATGTATTTCGTACCGCCGCGATCCCCAGTACCGCGCAGCGCCCGGTACCTGCGCTTGTAGCGGGGCGGGGCGGGCGCCCATGTCCGTCCCCTCGGGGCTGGGCGGCGGGCGGGGCGTAGCTCTGCGGGCGGCGGCGTTAAGGGCTGAGGCGGCCGCACTTGTTGCGGGCGGGTGGTGGTTGCTGTGCTTGGCGGAGGGGCATGCCCCGGAGTTAGCGCGGAGAGGGGCGCCGAGGGAGGGGGTGGCCCGGCCATAGGCTTGGCCATGGGGCGGTACTCAGGGAAGACGTGCCGCCTCATCTTCATGCTGGTGCTTACCACCGGCTTCTTCGTGGCCGAGCTGGTGTCGGGCTACCTGGGCAACTCCATCGCGCTGGTGTCCGACTCCTTCAACATGCTCTCGGACCTCATCTCCCTCTGCGTCGGTCTCTCCACGGGGCGCATCGCCCGCCGCAGCCGCCGCGGCCCCCGCGCCACTTACGGCTACAGCCGCGCTGAGGCGGTGGGGGCCCTCAGCAACGCCGTGTTCCTCACCGCGCTCTGCTTCACCATCTTCGTCGAGGCCATCCTGCGCCTCGCCCGGCCGGAGCCCATCGACGACGCGCAGCTGGTGCTCATTGTCGGCACCCTCGGCCTCGCCGTCAACCTGGTGGGGCTCCTCGTCTTCCAGGACTGGGGCGCCTGCTGCCGCCGACGCCCGCCAGCCCCGATGCCCTCTCCGGCCGTGCCCAGCGGTGCCCCAGCAGGGGAGGCCGATGAAGCAGGTGCCTTTCGGCTGCAGCCTCGCCGTCCAGGCTTCCCCTTGTGTCCCGCTTCCCATCCTTCCACATCCCTCCCGTCCCCTTTCTCCTGCCTGTTTTCCCTTGGGACCTTTTGGATTCATCCCTAACCCTTCCAAGCCCACCCATAGGCCCTGGGGGAGGGTCACAAAGACACTCAGACGCTGTGTCTGCCACTCACTCACACACCCGCTGCCTCTTTCACCTTGTACTTTACACCGGGCTGCTGGGGGGAAGGAGGTGGTGTTGCTCAGGTTGGTGCGTGGAGAATGCTTCGGCTTGTTTTGTTGTCTGTGTTTTTATTTCTCTTCTGGTCATCTTTGAAATAAGTTGGTTTTGAGAAGGTTGATGTTTTTTCTGTTTGTAGAACTTATACACAACACAGCGTTTCTTCTTTGAATGCAGGTGATTCACCCAATGACCAAAAAATCCCTGAGGAGGGGTCTGAGAAGAAAAAAGAAAAGAAGTCTGAAGCCTTGAACATAAGAGGTACAGCACAGGAGTATACTGCTAATATTGTCATTAACTTTAAAACACTTTCTGGTTTCCATTTCAGGTTTCTATTTACTTTTAGCAAATATCAGTAATAAATAGAGCAAAAGCCCAGGGCTCTTCTGTGTACGTAGACCCAGTTATCTTTAGCAGAAAGGTTTTGGTTGGATGAAATAGCGTAGATAATAACAAAATAGTGTGGTGCTGATTTGGCTGTGAGTGTGCTCACGTCTTGATTTTCATTATTTAGAAGAGTGCAGCTGAACCTCTTGGAAAGGAGGCAAAGCCTATTGCCCTAAGCTCAAGGCACTAGTGGCTTTATAGGAAGGTGAGCCGGGTAGCTGTGAGGTGCTTTTTGGGTGTCACTGCTGTCGCAGTTGAACAGTTTTCAGCTTTCAAATGCTTTAGGGCAGGAAATGAAACTTCTTTAAATCCCAAGGTTTTGTTGTCAGCACGAGGAAAAAGGTGCTGGAAGTGGTGCTCCAGCAAAGTATTTTTGTGGGTCCTTGAACTGTGAACTTGTCCCTGAGAGAGTCTGTGATAGGACTAACCCTTCTTACGTTGTAGATCGGCAGGTCTCTGGGTATCTGTGGAGCGAATTGGCATAGCTGCTTCTAGGGAGAAAGTAACCAAGTGTCTCTCTCCCTCTCTGTATAGGCATTTATAATGTATACACATTTAAATGCCTACTCTAAGCTGAGTCAAAAGCAGGTATCTTTGACTATATTACACATGAAGTTTGTCTCCAAGGAAAGGGCTATTGGAAAGCTGAAGCAGAATGATAGTTTCAGGCTGCTGAGGTTGCTTGTCAGCATCTGATATTCGTTCGAAGTCCTGTAAGTTGGCATCGTGTGAATTCAGCTTAAGAGGTCAATGTGGAAGTCAGGCACTTGTTGTTTGGTTGGGTTTTCTGTGTGTCTGTCCACCTGCCTTTCAAGGAAGACCCTTTGGAAATCAAACCATGTGCTACAGCTGCAGCACTTCCCTGAATGTCTAGAGGTCGGTGTCACTGGATATTATGGCATTATAGTGGTAAGGGTATTGGAGCAGGTAAAGCAAACTGTCACTTTCAGGTATGGAGGAGGAAAGAATAAGAAACCAGTGAGTGTATTTTAGAGAAGGCCTTACTTGCCTGAGTGACAGTGCTTAGCATACGGATGCTGGAAACTTTGAAAGATGTCTGAAGGATAAAGAGTTTTGTGTCAGTTATTTTAAGATACCTGTCATCTTTGGTTTTTAGGAAGAGATTTTTTCTCTAAGTGCTACTTCAGTGTGTCATCTTTGCAAAGCCTTTGTACTGTCCTTACAAATATTCCTTGCTACAGAAATTCAAAATCTAGGGTTTCTTTCCTTTGAGATTAGTTGCATAGGCATGATCACTTGGCAGAATTCCTGCGTATTACAGAATCTGAGCCTCCCTGAAAAACATGGCTGGAGAGAATGGATTTTAAAAGTGGTAGGAACAGGGATCCATACATTCTGCCCAGCAGTACTAATTACTGTAGTATAAAATTATTCCTTTTATTTCCTGAGCATATGCAGAGTAGTTCAGACTTCCTAACACAAGCTGTTGGAAACTATGCGTTACTATCATCCTACCAGACTGGCCTTATTAAATAAAGCATAATTTTCAGTTCTATCCAATAAACAGAGCTTTAGGGGATCAATAGGGAAATAATTTCTGTCTAGGCCCTCATTATGTGATGCGTAACTAAGACGTACATATTAATGATGTGAGTGATATAAAATAATAATTCTCCAAATTCTGTATTCTCAATTCATAATTTATCAAAATTCTGACACATTTTACTTTATTCTTCATTCAAAAGAAGACTTTCTGAAGCGTTTTCCTGTTCTCTTTAAGCTGTGCTCTCCAGTTCGTTTCCTTGGCAATTGCATCCTGCCTGTCTCTTTTGTTCGTGCAATAGCTGATAGCCTGTGCTGAATCAGGATTATTTGTAAATAGAAAGGGAACACTGCAACACTGTTAGGAGGAGTAAAGCTTTGTGGGAGTCTGCCAGAAGGGGCAGAACATGCCTGACTCCAGCAGAAAGAGCTGGACTCACTGGAAGCTTGTACTTTTCTTATCTGACCCAAGCGATTCAGAGGAACTCCAGGGTTATTGCCTTTATTTATCACACAGAAGATCAATGTTCATGCACAGAGCTGGCAAGAAGTAACAGCACAGGCAAAGCTGTAGGTTTAATCCAGTGACTAGCATTACCCAACAGCCAAAACTCTTCACTGTGTTGTTAATGAGTTTGGGAGGGAGCCTTTTGCAGATTCTCCAGCCCAGAGGAAGTGATTCCAATAGATTGAAGCTCTTGAAAGTGCTTGTCATAAGGATGTTGAAAGGAGATAGTCCATTGCATTCTCTCACAGGCTTACAGTAAGAAGTGTTGGCAAAGAAATGAACTTAATATATTGAGAGATGTTATGATTTAGGCATGGATTGAATGAACCTGAGTCTAAATAGTAAAGACTGACAAAACTAGAGTGCATTTGAGGGAAAATGATGTAAAGTAGTAAAAAGAAAAAAGTTCTTGGGTCATTGTGACTTTATAGCAAGAAGACTACTTCAGTCATTGTAGTTGAAAGGGCAGCTAAAAACGTGTTATTATAGGAGCCTGTTTTGTGCCTTTACCTTTAGCGCAAAAACATACCTATAGATGTAAAACGTGGTACCCAGCATTCCTCTCAATTTAGAGTAGTCCAGGCACGTATTAAACTATGTTGTCCATGTGACTGACTGTCAAACCCGATTCCAATTTTCTGGGGGGCTTTGAGGATTAGTAGTGTTGGTGGAACAAGGTTTAGTATGCCTAGTAATCAAGCTTGATCTCAAAATCAACGTTTGAGGGCATTTGAAGCCATAGGAGTGAGCTTAGCTTTGACGTAGGTAACTTTTCAGGTTTCAGTAGTGTCATAGAAGCTGATGGAGGAGAATAGCTATTACTGGGAGTCGTCTGTGGCTCTCTTAGCTTCCAGGGTAGAATGGATATATTTAGTCATCAATTTTTAATTGAGAAATGAGGTTTAATGTGCCAGGATCTTTTAATAATCTGCAGGCGTTTAAGCCAACACTTTCTACGTTGCCATGGCATTGCAGTTGGACTGCAGTGCTAGCATGCCCTACATGTTTAATAATGCATCCCACTTAAGCAGCTGGGGTTCAGTCAGTATTTCCCTTTCTGTTTTGTCCTGAAAGCTGTTACTGAAAGTATCAGTTAAGATATTAATGCCTGGGAAATTGCTTTTTTTACATGTCAAGTGAAACAAACTTGAAAAATGCAGCATTACTATCCTTCCCCCCCAAAAAAAACGCCTCCCTCACCCCCACTAATGGAAGTTATACCATCTGTTTCAGGTGTTCTTTTGCATGTTATGGGAGATGCACTTGGATCTGTGGTTGTGGTAGTTGCTGCTACAATCTTCCATGTACTTCCTCTGGGGGATGCACCATGTAACTGGCAGTGCTACATTGATCCAAGCCTCACAATAATTATGGTGTTCATCATCTTGTCTTCTGCATTCCCTCTTATCAAGGAGACCTCAACTATTTTGTTGCAGATGGTTCCCAAAGGTGTTAATATGCAACTACTGAGTAAGTCAAATTAGTTGCTATTAGTTCTAATGATATATTGCAATGCATAGGTTATTTCTGGAATTACATGTTTGGATTATTTACTCATAACAGCTCTAAATTCTCAAGAACAGTGAGAAATAGTCACATGCCTGTGTCCTAGCAACATGACTCAAATCTCTCTGGATTAGTTAAAGCATGCATTTTGAGAATGTGGTACTCTTAACAGTACATCGAAAGTACCAGGTCTTGAGCTGTTAATGCTTTGTGTGGGGTGTTTGTGAAAGAAATAACATTGAATTACAGTATCTCCCAACCCTTCTTCAGAGAGGCTTCAAAAACAGCTTAGAAATTTCCATTAAGGCTGGTTAATTTTGTAGCTCTCTGGCATATTTCACACTAGTTAATTGTGAGGTAGCACTGGTTATTGCTGGAATTCCACCATGCTCAGGGCTAAGGAAACCGGAAGATGTGGGATCTTGGCCAAGGAAGTGGTGCTCTATCATTGCTTCTGTGTAAATTGCCATAAAGGAGCATGAGGGATGGGTGAACCCAAAAGGAAGGGTGACTTGCTTGTGTGGCCATCTGGAGAGTGAACTGAAGGCAGCAGGGGGTAGCTATATTTTACTAAGCATAAAATAAGTGTAAGTGCACAAAATAAGAGTAAGTGTACTTTTGTCTGCTTTCAGATAGGGCTCTTAATGAGAAATCCAGTAATTACCCAGTACACCAAAGCCTGTAATATCTTCCTCTTACATTTTCCAGCTGACGAACTAGCTCGTGTACCAGGGGTGAGCAGCCTTCATGAGGTGCACGTCTGGGAGCTTGCAGGTGGGAAGAATATTGCTACTCTTCACATCAAGTGCCAAACCCCTAACGATTACCAAGATGCTGCTTATAAAATACGGAAGATTTTCCATGATGCAGGGATCCATTCTGTGACCATCCAGCCTGAGTACACTGACCACAAGAACTCTCAGATACTGTGCAGCTCGCCCTGCATCTCACAAGCTTGTGACTCTCAGCTGTGCTGCAGTCAGCGGGAACCTCATCTGGCTAAAACTAATGGCTATACTGAGAAAAATGATAGTTGCCTTTCTGCAGTGCATAAAGACAATGGTTCCAGGAAAAATGATGTTGAAATCCCTATCGAGTACCCACTGGCAGAGGATAGCATTAAAAATGTGAAAAATTGTGATGGCAAATCCATTTTGAGCAGTACACGGCTTTAGGCAATTCCCCTCTATTCTGCATCATGTTCTCACAGGACAGATGTGTCCTGGCTGGGAAGGGGGTTGTAGCTGAAGCTGATGTGGCAAAAAGTTTTCTCTGCTTTAGCTGTAAACCAAAATCCACCTAAATAAGGATTTGTATTTCCATGAAGTGTGTTCTGGTGCAGCCTAACACAGTTCCTTCCCAAACCATGTGTGAGTCTCTGTTGTTAGACTGAATGGGGTGTTTTGCTGTCTGCACTGATGCTCGCAGTTAATGGCCAGTGGCACTGGGAATGAAAATCTGGCCTTTTCTGCTGAAGTGAGCCATTTCCTGAAAGCCCTGTGGCCAGTTAATGATTCTACTGGGCTGAAGTACTGTATATTTATAAAGGACTTCAGTAGAGATGCTTTACTGATCCTGAAACCCCATTTTTGCATAGACAGTTCATGTTTAACATACTGCTTGTGTTTCTGGCCAGTGGAGTTTGTGAACGAAATTAGAGAGTCTAAGGAATATGGGAAATACTTGGGAATTTTGACTTGCATTATTTTCTTGACTGATTCCTGTATTTAAGGAATGTATTTAAGAACAGAAGCTGATCTTGCTTCTCTACTACTGGAGTCCTAGCCTAATCACAGATAAGTGTGCTTAAGAATAGACTTCTTGTCATGAAAGCAAAGAAATACTTTTAGTATCAATTCTAGCAAATAGAAACACAAGCAGTCATCCAATTACCTTTTATCTTGTTCACTGCTGTGATTGTAACTCAGTGTTTCTTTTTTTTCTCTTGACAACAAAAGGTATCATAGCCACAGTCTTAATTCATCATTGCACAGGATGGTTGCAGTATCTTTAACAATGAGCGTCTGTCATTACTCATGCTGAATAAATAAGCTAATGTGCTTATTGTGAACAGTTAAAATTCTACAGGTTTACTAGTAAGACATAATTTAATATTGCATTAATTAAGAAAGTCCCTTTAAAATTTTATATGCAGTATTATCAGAGGGAACTATGCACATCGTATCCAGAAGCTTTCAAATACATTTTGCTGTCAAAAGCAGCCTTTCAATGGTATATGTGGCCTGGGCAGGCTATTTTATTTGTTTATTCAGGAGAACACCTTTATAAATGAAAAGCATCTTTCTTTACTTCAGCGACACCTTAACAGAAAGGGCAAATTGATTTCCTGCCTGGGCTGGGAAAACACCAGGACCTCCTTGTAAGGCTGGCTTGAAAGCAGCCAATTTCTTATTAATAAGGATGACTACATTAAGTCAATGAATATTACAACACACAGCAGGATATTTTGCTGCTTGCAAGATGGTATTTACTGAACCAGTGATTCCAGTCTAAATAGCATGTTTTGAGATTTGTAGTTGCCCCCTTTGAACGGATTCTTGGGTGAATTCATATATTTTATAGCTTTCCATTGTAAGTTTTTATAATATAAACTAAATGATGTGTTAATATAATTAAAAGCTTGGTCCTCTAGTCTGATTCTGTTAGCAGCAGAGGTGAAAGCAGCAGGATCTTGCTTGGCAGTTATTGCACAAATTAATGTAAATCAGGAAACATTTAAAGAATTGCTGTGTCTTTTAAAAGTGTGTGGCATAAAGTAAGACAGTTCTGTCCTTTTTGTCCTTATTTGCATCTATGATCAAGTTATTTACATCTAAACCTCGACATTTAAACAAATATATTTACAGAGGTTATTTTGAGATCTGGAATAAAAGGCTCCCAAAATACCAACAAAGTCAAGGGGAGAGCTCGCTTCTCAGATACCCTCTAAAAACAAGCACCCTTTCATAATTATGCATTTATGTCTTAAATCAGGTAATTTTTATATGTATGTATTATTAAATGGTTGAAGATGGAATAGCAGTGTTGTTTATTCTGGGATTAGGGAAAACAAGTATACAATGTTGGGGCATTTGACAAAATGGACCATCTTTTTCTTTGTTCTGCCAGTGTTTGTTAAAACTGTGTTTATCTATTTTTTAAGCTTTTAAAAGTGGTGTAACCCAAAAATACAATGAAGTAACATTCTTAGACATTTTTTCTTGTCTGGTTGAATGTGCTGTAATTATTGCCTGTGAATTAATAGGAAAATACCAGGGATTATAGAAATCTTCAGGTCTGGAAAACAAGCAGATTTAACGTTTGCATTATTGCTTAAGCAAGCGAGACCAACAGAGCTATGTTATTGATGAGATGAGCCATGTTTTTTCTGTGTAGGGACTTTAAGGGTATTCAGCTAAGGTTTCTGACCTGGTATCCTTCCTTTTAGTCCCACAATAAAATATCTTTCTCCTTTGTTTGAAGCGTGCCACAGCTTGGCTGTACTGGGTGGCCCCTCTCTACATTTGTAGAAGAATTCATTCCAATTAGTGTTTATTTTGTACTGGCTTATTTCCCTTCAGTTCTTGGCATATTTCTTCTAATTCGCTTGAAGTAGGCTTACCTCATTTCAAAATACAATGTATTTCAAGTATCTGCCTTTATCTGTGGGTCTTGTTCTAGATTCAGTTTTGTAGCACACTGCACTGTCATGAAATCTCTTGTCTGGCCTCTTAATTTCTTCCCCTCCCATTTCAGTAATGTAAAATTTCTGATGACTGCATGTTGATTGTGCTGCTCTGTCCTCTTCCTGTACTCCCTTAGAATTACATCATTATGGCATTCAGGTGCTGTGGCAGTGGTTGCCTGTCACTATCTGTAGCAAAAGGAATGTGTTTGTTTAAAATACAGATGACTTTCAACTGGTTATCCAGCTTGTGTGTCTCTCTGATCCACAGCCAGTCATAAACATCACCTACTTGTATGACAGAGAAACATTTGCTAGCATTACCAGATAGTTTTGGAGTAGAAGTGAAATCTAGAATGAATTAGCATGATATTGAATGCAAAAGCACTTTACTGGCCTTCATCAATTGTAGGCCTTTACATAAAGTGAATCAATTTTTTGTTACCTTTTCATACGTACCATATGTGCCAATTTGAGTGTTAATGTTTCCTTCTGTCACTCTTTAAATGCAAGCCTTGACTGAGCATCAGTTATTTTTCTTTACATAGAAGAGCAATTTTTAGGAGTATTGCCTTTGTTTTACAGGTTTTCAGTTGAAAACTTGTGTTCTTTGTGTTATTTTATTTCTGTGTTTTTTTTCCTTTTAATGTTTTTCATATTCTTTGTCTCTTCAAGAAAAGCAGGATGGTTTTGGTGGCCTTCTGAGCAGGGTGATGTACCCATAATAGAGTTTAGAAATACCTCTTTTGTGCACTGGTTTAGTTTTTGCACTCCATTTTATTCAAATTCACTCACTTTCTGGTTTTGCAGTGTGATACACTTTATCATTGCAAACCGCTTTTTGACCTTGTTTAGTTCTTCCTATTCTTTCCCCCTTCCCTACCTGATTATAACACTTGCTGTTCTCAATGCTTCCTTTTATTCTGAACTTTGAAGGGAATATGCCAGCATCCAAGTTTTCCCTGAGGTGAAGATCGCCACCCAAAGTCTATGGATGTCTTGATGTGAGCTACTCCAAGGACTGTTTTATGTTCTGTAGTCTGCGTAGAAGTGTTGTCTAAGTAGTTATCCTGAGATGTAAATATATATATTTATATATATACATTCTTTATAAACAGTCCATGTGAACCAACTTTTAAAAGAAGGTTGGCTTCTAAACCTGAGAAAGTACAATGAAATCAATAGGGTTTGGTAGTCATTCATTAACACCTTAGGGGAAAGTGTGGGTCACTAAATAGAAAGCAGGTAAAAGGGATGTTTCTGAAAAGATCACTCAAAACCTATGAAGATTTCTATAGGTTCTACCACTTACACTGCTCTAAGTGGAAGCACTTTCTGTGTTAAATACTTCATTTGAATAGTGATACCTTGATATGAGGATGTCACTGTGTAAGATAGATTGTTACATTTATGGAGTTGTGTTGCTTAAAAGTTTCCTCCAGTTTTTCTGTTCATTATGTGATTTAAATAACGTGCCAAATTTAACTTCCATGATTGCCGAATCACTGAATTTTAAATCTCACAGTGGTTTTATTAACTATTAGTGAAAGATTACTTAAGGTTTTATGTACAGTTATATTTTTTTTTCAAAATGAAGTTTAAATGTCTTGTAAATAAAGTGTATTTTTTAATAAACCTGTTGTTCTGAGCTTGATGTGTGCCAGCAATAGGGAGCTTGTGTCAGTTTGGATAATTTGAAGACCTTTGTATGAGTAGTTTGTTCTTAACCTGTGGGTTTGCTAATGCTGCAGCTTTTGTTATGTGTTTGGTACAAAAGAGGGCAGGCACTCAAAAGCTCTTCCTCTGCAAGCAGCCTAATGCTCCCTAACCTGGGAGTAAGCTTAGAGTCTATAACTCCAGGATACCAGGCAAGGATGCTGGCTGCAACTGATAGGAGAGCTCTGTGATTCTCACTTCTGGGTTTCATGACATGAACATGCATGTTAGAAATGAGATGATGCTTAGTACTACAAGTTTAGGTGCTGGTTTTAGAGCAGCAGTCAACTTCACCACACTGCCATGGCTTCCTACGTAATGGTCCATACAAAATGCTCCAGTAAATGCTCTATAAGAAATTCAGTTCAGTTTTGGCCAATATGTTGCCTGTGGTCATGTGCTTGACTCAGCTTGGAGCTGGTGGGTTGGGAGGCAGAACTTGAGACGTCTATAAGCAATCCCTGACAAATAAAATAATACATATGCTCAAGAGAAACAAAAAATAATTAAGAACAGAAATGTTAAGGATTTAACCTAACTATTACTGGCTGTACATGAAAATGATTGCAGAAATGCTGCCCAAGTAATCCTGAGGTTGCTTTTCAGAGAGAGAAATCATGTTCTGATTGTTAAATGTTGAAACCCACCATTTTAGGACAAGACGAAGGGCTGATAGATTTGGAACATGCAGTTTTAATCCTGACATTTAATGAACAGTTTCCTTGCTGCACAGACTGCCACAAGGCATTTGAAATTCAAGGACATCTTCTCTACACAGAGGCCCTTGTTTTGTACCTGGGTCCTTCTGTAGCGGTAGGTATTTTCCACGTTAGGGGGCTGCTACTGTTCTGATACTTACCTATGCTCCAAAGAGCCACAGAACTAGGATGAATTTGGGCTGGATGTAGTAGGTTGCATTTTTAGAAACAGCTTCTAAAAAAAATACATGTGGATTCTTACATGTCCAATGTTTATGTATTCAAAATACATAAGGCCAAGTTGAAGGGAGATTGGAGCAACCTGGTCTAGTGAAAGGTGTCCCTGCCTGTGGCAGAGGGTTGGAACTAGATGATATTTAAGGTCCCTTCCAATCCAAACCAGTCTGGGATTCTATGCATTCACATTACAATATATATTTGCAATTACAGTTTGTTGGGCTTTCAAATGTGTGGTTTTCAACCCACACCCTTCTGTAAGAGTATTTTAGGAGGCTGCTATGGATTCCTCGCAGACGCATGCACAATATCCATCTGCTGAGGGCAAGTACTTTCTGATCTGGTGGATGTCCTGTTCTGATCAAAGTTGTAGTAAGAAGTGGGGAAATAACAATTTTCACAATGAGTGATGAAGAGCCAGTTAACCCCCCTGGCAGATTTAGAATACAGTTTGGAGGAAGTTAGCAAATCTTCCTGTTAGACCAAGGTGAAGGTTCAGTAAACCTGAGAGTATGAGAAGCTAAGGAGTAATTCAGTGGGGATGAGTAAGCCTCTGTCTTTTCAGGTACATAAGCTTTGCCCTCTGATGCAAAGGTTGAACTTCCTGTCAAATCCTAGCTGTATTTTACATGCAGAGAGTTATTTTTGCCATATAATTCTAGAGGGAGGGGCGTAAGTGTAATGCTTACTGTCAACTCACCAGAGGAGTCACTTAGAGCAGCCCTGTAGGTTGATGGCTGAACTTGTCTTTGCTGAAGTGACACTGGTGAAAGAAGCACATAACGTGGTCAATAGAGATAGCATGCATTTTAATAACTGTGACGCATTTTTGACTACCTCTATATTAGTAAATTAATTATACCTGGGAATATTCCCAGGCACAAGAGACTAGCCAGCACAGAAGAGCTTGCATCTATGCTAGTAAAATACTGTCCACTTCAAAAGAGGGTGGCCCCGTGCAGAGGGCCAAATCAGATTAGGCCCTTGACTGTGCCTGGGAATGGCTGGGGAGAGGAGAAACTGCCACAGGCCACGAAATGCCTGACCAACTTGCTAATATGTAATCATGGCTTATACCCAGTCACTGTTTAATTTGCAAGTATTGATAAGGCCCTTGGTCCCTGAGCTTCTGTGCTGTTCTGCAAGGCAGATAAAAAAGGAGATGAAGCTGGCGGTGGTTTCTTAGGATTGGGGGTTGAAAGATCTCCGCTTTATCCTTGCCTACGGTGTGCTGCATCATTGTGCCGGGCGAGCTGGAAGGGGAGAGGCTGCCTGGGTCAGCAGTGCAGTCAGCAGATAACGCTATCATCACAGCTTGTTTGCACTGCTCAGGAAACAAAAAGCGTAAGGCAAGTGGCACGGACGATATGGCGTTGCACTTTGCTTTACCTCCTTCCAGCCCTAGTGCATCTATTTATTTATTTATTGTCAGCATTTGCCCCTGTTTACTAAAGCTCTCTGCCTGTTTATCCACCTGTTGCTGTGGTGTCTCCTCACCTTGTGGTGAGGAGATTGAGACAAGACTATGAGAAGGCTTCAGGGTGAAGACAATATACAAGTCATTGAAATGGCACAGCAGGCCCACAGCCTAAGGCACAGAAAGCTTTGTAGGTGAAGGATTGCATAGTTCAAGAGGTAGAGAATAACCCTTTTTTCAATGTACCTTAAAAATCAATCTTGTAAAAAGCATCTGATGTGGACCTTAGGTGACATGGTCTGGTGTGAGGTGCCTCTGCCTGTGGCAGGGGTTGGAACTGGATGATCTTAAGGTCCTTTCCAACCCAAATCATTCTATGATTCTCTAAGCTGATCCCCAAGTTTTAAACCAGGAAGTACAACAGGTGGTGGAAATCAGCACAATGAATGCCATGTCTGGTAGAGCAGCGCTTGCTTTTATTAGCTATTTCTTTTTGAAATTGCTGTATGAAGCAGGGATGGAAGCCTTTCTGCATAGCCCAGCTTCCTTCGCCCAAACTGTTCACAGAAAGTGTTTGGAGCACGCTTCAGACATCTGCACCCAAATGATTTTGGGGACTTCACCATCTGGGGAGCACCTTTCTACTTGTGAACATCTTTGTTGTGTAATTTCTAAGAGTGTTTGGGGATCAGCCTCAAATTGTCTGGGTGTAACTTGATAAGTCATGACAGAGGGGGATAATCAGGGTCCCCAAAATAATGATGAGCCTTTGCACGGTGCCAAGAGGAGCTGCTCACCAGCAGCTGGAGGAGGAAGAGGGTCCTGCTTCTCCCCCAGAGTGAGCATGAAGCAGATCCATGTCTGTCTGTGGCAAGGGAACATGGTGCATTCCCTGGGACAATCAACTTCACCTGCTGATAGGGAAGGATTTGCCAAGTGTTCCAGAGAGGGAAGAGTGGGGAAACTGCTCAGTATCCTTGGTGGCCCTGAAACCCTGTTTTCTGAGTACCAGCTGTGCTTTCAAGCACAGTTTGAGTGAGCAGTGGCGTATATGTCTTCTTTCTGCCTCCTACTCCTCGATACTTTGGTACATGAAGGAACTGACTTGGAAATGTGTTGAGGCAAAGCCTCAATTCCTCTTGTCTCCAGATGTGAGCTTTTCACCTGTTTGCATTAACCTTAATTTGCTTTGGTGCTTTAGTATCAGAAATATGAAATCTGACCTTAATCAATCAGTTCTTACAGTCACAGTAAGTCCCTCTATCCCTCAAATTAACACTGGCTTTTCTTCTATGTTAATATGCTGGTGTTGTATGTCTGCACTGAAAAGAAAAGGAAAAGCAAAGGTGGAGATATAGTTCTCCTAAGGGTTATGAAGCTCTATAAATGATGAAATGGATTATGCTTCCTCCTGGTTGTAAAGCAGGGTACTGCTCCTCCAAGGAGGAAACTATCATTTTCCGTTAGTGTTTGGGCTGACATGAAGGCATCACTGCCTTTGCAGTTCTTTCTGCTTTGCTAGCCGAAAAAGGAAGGGATTTGGCTCCTGATGGAGGAACATCAAGCAAGCACAAGTGTATTGGCTAGAAGGAAGCTTTGACAATTTTCAACAGCTGAAAATCTGGCCCTGTGCTCTGCTCTTCTCCATGAGGCAGGGAACTGGGCTGCTGGTACAGCAAGGAAAGTTACACAGTGCGTCAGCTATCACTTTAAGGGGATGAAAATGTACTTTTCTGGCTACAGTGGGGATCCCCCCAGGCTGTGGAACAGTAAGGCAATGACACCACCTCCTGCTGACTGTGGCATATATATCTCTATCTGTCTACGTATCTATCTATTTATATGTATATATTATTTCTGGCAGAAGTCAAAAGCTTCCGCTAGTTATAGAATCATAGAATCACAGAATAGTTAGGGTTGGAAAGTACCTTAAGATCATCCAGTTCCAACCCCCTTGCCATGGGAGGGACACCTCACACTAAACCATGTCACCCAAGGTAATTATGCTTTATATGCAACCTCTAACTAACAGTGATGTTACATTTCCTTCTGAAAGACAAATACTGTCTCTCTTAAGCACTCTGTGTCCTGGCCAAAGAATAATCATGTGAGGCAGCAGCAATGGGAGGCCAATGGGAACAAAGAGGAGCCTTGCTCACAGAGCTCTTTCAAAGTACTTGTTCGCTTGGCCAAGGAGGTCGGCAGCTTGCCTGTGCCTCTTTTGAATCCAGCATCTCTCATGTAGCCCCATGCCCACTGCTGCAGGGGTAAGGGTCACCTTCTTTGTATGGGACACACATACACACAAAGCAAAGAACAGTCTGGACAAATGTGGCCTCTGGACAAGAAGCTGTAAGGAAGATAGGGATGGAGCATGTCTTGTAGGAGGGAGGTTGTTTCCACAGCAAGAGCCAGCAGCAGAGGGACTCATGAAATGGAGAAATGTCTTATATTTAAAACACAAGCATGCATGTGTGTGGTTTTTTTTTTTTGCATACACACACACACATGATACTGACTATATATAACCATATTTATCAGCATTCAGCAAGTGAGAGTGTTTGCTTTAGTCACAGTGGCATACAAGTACCGCTTGCTGGGTATCTCCAATATCTTCTGTCTGGTATATCCTTCTTGCTTATCACTGTGAAATTGGACCAATTCAGTATGTCAGGATTGCAGAGCTGCCCTTTAAATAGTTGTGTGTCTGCCTGGAAGAAACTGGCAGACTCTAGCAGCAGGGTTTTGTGTGAATTTAGTGTATTTTCTGTACTATGAATGAGCACTGCCATGCGGATCCCAGCTGTGTGAGGCAGCTTTCTGCTAGGTACTGAAGTTGTGTAAAGGGCAGACACATTACAATGGGACTTTCCTTGTGAGGTTCACACTGATTTTCCCTGCAGTGTTTGATCTGGGCAGAGAGGAGCACAAAAGTGATCTTTAAAAGTTAGCTAGACATGCACAGGGAGAAAAGAAGAGGGCATGGATGGCCAAACACAGTCAGTCCCTGGGGAAAATCCTCCTGCTGCTTCATTTACTGAGTAGCTGCTACTGCAGCTTGTTTTTTGGCTGGCAACAACAGCTGTAATCCAACCAGTTGTTATCATCTTTCCTCAAGCATGCTGGGTCCTGCTCCACCCTGACTCTATCTGGGGGCTCCAGACTCTGGCCACACTGATCCTTTTGACTATTTTCCTTCTGCTAGCTCTTCTTGGATGCTTTCTCCTTATCAACTGGTGTCTCCCTAATCTTTCTTCCTTGCCCATCCATCCAGGGCTGCAAATCTCTCCCTCGCCATCATGCTTCTGGCCACCTTGTGCTTGCTGTCTTTCTGCTTGGAGTACTCTTTAGCTTAGTCCTGGAAAACATTGAAAGAGATGTGTTCCGAGGGGCCAGGTCTAAGGCTTGAAAGAGCAGCCGGCTTGAAAACTAACCTGCTTTTTACAGAACTGCTGCTCTGTCTTCTGTCTAGACCTGGAGGTTGAAATACACTGCTGGCCAATTTTGTCTTTTTTTTGCTGAAAACTATCAAGAGGTGTATTAGAGGTTAGAAAGTTTGAAGATGAAACTCAGACCAATTACTGTGGATAAGTAGACGTGGTTTTTAATACTAGTACTACTGACAGCAACATGAAGAGAAAAGGGTGTTGCGACTAGTTTCAAACAATTTAGAGAAGGGGATCAATATAATGATCCCCTGCAATATTGCTACTTAAGAAAACATTTGCAAACCCTTAAAGCTTTTGTGGGAGATCACATATATTCAGAGGCATGGGAAGTATTTGGCTAGACCCTATTCTGCAGTGTCCTTCAGGGTCACACAGTGACTCCAGAGACAAGCCTTCCTCCAACCACTGAGTGCTGTTGCTTTGGCAAAGACCACAGATATTCTCAACACCATTCTTGAGGTCTTGCCCATCAGCAGCACTGACAAACCACCACTTTGTAAACGTGGTTTTTGTCTTATTTGAGACCAGGCTGACTAGACTGCAACCAGAGGGGCTGTCACGACTGTGCTTAGCCCATTCTTTTCTGCCTTCGCCACCTTGGTCTGCTGCCTCCTATCAGCAGCACTCGTCTAAATTCAGAGCGTCCTTCCGATGCATGACTTTTCTGAAGACATCAAAAGCATTGTAGAGAGCTTGGGTGAGTACAAAATCAAGAAGGATGTGCCTGCATATGTCTCTTGTTCTCAACTTACTGTTTGGGGCAGGAAAGGAAAGAGGGTGTTTTGAGTTCAGTTACAATAGAGAATTATATGTGCTCTTTACTCAGCACTAAGTGCTTTAGCATAAACCTCCTGACCCCCTAGGGAGCTGCTGCTGTCACGATAACAAGCAAACATTATGAGTTAATGCCTACAATAACATTTCATATGGTAAAAGATTTCCAGGGTTTACAACTTTGAACCTGTTATCCTATACCAGATTGATACAACTGTATTTACAAAAGTGATTACAAGGGCACTTCTCTCGAGACAGGCACATTTTCTTGTATTAATGATTGAACAATTCCGACTGATTTGACTGGTGTTACACCTTTTTAGGGAAAAAAGTCTATCAGATCCTGCGCAAAGACTCCAGGCACTTAACCTTTTTGTCTGATTCATTAAAAACGAAGTTCTGCTGATGTGAAAGACTTGTGATTCTACCTTCACTGAGACCATGGTATTGCAAGACCTATGGGACTGAACCTCATGAACCTCCACTGTGACACTGCTGCTTGTTTTGCCTGGCTGAACCAATACCTCTGTCCTCTCAAATCATTTTGTTTTTAATCTCTCCTCCTCTCTGGGCTTTCAATGATAAGACTATATTTGTAAGGCTGAATTTTATCTGTCCAGTTGAGCGTTATAAAGCAACCCTCTGAAGTCTTGTTTGACTACACACTGGGAAGTAAATGTTTAAAAATGTGAATCTGTATAGAAATGTCCTGAAGTTTATTGCTCTTAATATTATTAATTGTTCCTTTATTAGGACAGTACCTGAGAATGGGCAAAAGTCAGACCTCTGTTTTGCCAGGTGCATTAGAAACATAAAATGAGTGGCACATCTGGACCTGAAGGGTTTAAAATATAAACCAAGTTCTCAAACTTCCTGTGAATTTGAGGATTTTTTTCTTTATGTCAGTTTTGCTTTTAGTGGGGTTTGCTGTGAGTAGCCAGCTTACCTATGGTGAAAGGGGTGTCAGGAGCATGGGTAACTTTTGCTTCTTGGTTGTTTTGTCTGGACTTCAGATTCAGTGATGTCGACTCTGGTTATGAGTTGGTATATCAGGATTTATGCATGTAGATATATTTAGTCAGTGAACTCACTGATTTCAGTTGTGCAATAAATAGTGTAGGCTTAGTAAAGAGACTAAGAAGTTAATGAGTCCATTCTTCAGCTCTGACAGGAGTGCTCAGTCCAGTCCTGGTATCTTATGTCAAGCTTCGTGCTTTACCTGTGGATTTAAAAAGGAAGTTATATGGTTGCAGGCCTGTGGCAGTGAAGGAATGATACCCTTCTGTAGATTTTGGGTTGTCAATATAACTCAATTAATGCTTTCAATAAATATTTCATAAATTCTATGTGAAAGGCAAACAGAAACAACCAGAAAACAACCTTTACTTTTACAGAAATCGTGCTGAACTGAAGCTGTCTCTATAGTATCAGGAATTTTATTATCTGCCTGAACCAGTTCCCTTTTTTCTTATCCCCTTACCACCCTATGCAGCCAGAAATCTGCTTTGCATGCTACACACAGAGCAACTGAAGCATTCATTTTAAACAATGTGAGTTTCTTGATGAGCTAGTAATGAGCTACTCAGCCTGCCTTTTGCAAGTACACACCTCTTCTTCTACACTGCCCAGGGACCTTCTGTGCCTGACTCTGGGTTTTGGATTGCACGCTCAAGGCTGGGAATTGCAGTGCTGGAAGATTCTAACGGGCCTTGAGCTCTCTAGTCATATAATGGGTTTCAGAAGGACAGCAAAAAGCATCAGCAAGACATACAACTATACCAAAGCTGTGGCAAATCTCTGATGACTAGTTTCTCTGCTTTAATGTCATTTGTTGAAGATGAGCCTATTGAAACAAGTGTCAGTTCAGTACTTATGTGTAGGAGTTATGCTAGAAGGCTGTTTTGTGAAGACTGCAGGGTTTCTGAACAATAAAACCTTTGCTACTCCTATTTTCAATACAAGAAGGACTAATACGGGGGGTCCTGCTGTGGGGTGGCAGCAAGGAGTCAGCAGGACTAATCTGGTCTGGGTCAACTTGACCAATACAGACTATTCCCTGGAAAGCTATAATTCTTCACACCGAGAGGAATTTCAGGAAATGGCAAGAAAAAAACAGACTGCTGGCATTAGATAGCTCCTGTTGGACATGATTTCCTGATCAGAAGCTGCTTAATAGTGAGAGGAACATAAACTTTATATGGTAATTCCCTGGCAGTCTTGTATGGTACTTAAAAGGCACAACCCCGAGGAGCTGCCTTGTACTTGCTGTACAGTTTCAGTCAGATACTTGCATTTCAGAATGAAATAACGTAACAATGTAAACTGAACAATACTTCATTTTTTATTCAGCAGAAAAAATCTGAAGAGGTTATGATATCACTGTTATCACAGTAATATCTTTGGTTACACATGCATCTGTCTGGGCCTGATGCAAATAAGCAGAACATGATATGACATATAGGATCTGATGTATTTGTCCTTCTGCAGCTGATATAACAGATTCCCCCACATACCTAGGTACTCAAGCTTTCTTTCTTACTCATCTTTTCAAGCTCTAACTGTTGGATGCCTGCCTTTCTCTGACACTTTTCTTCTTCTAACTTACCTTTAGTATGTGATTTCCTAGGGTATTTATCTACAAAGAAGCAAACCAAAATGACAGTGCCCTCAGGGGTCTGGAGGTACATACAGGAGCACAGCAGAGAGAGGATCTCTGACTGAAGCAGAGACCATGCATGAGTGCCAGCACTTCAGTAGAATGAAGGTTTTTTTGGTGCTGATTCTGACAGGCAATGAACATGTCTGTTAGACATACACTCTTGCCAGCAACCTTGTTTCTTTTTGGTTTTCTCTTTCTTTTCTTTCACATACCCACCATCAGGAGTGAGTCTTCATTCCTCTGGTTTATTTATGTTTGTTTGACCAGAAACTCTTGTACCCTCTGCAGTTTCCCCATCCCATTCCCAGTTACCTCCTCTCACCTTCTGTTTTCTAAGTTCACCTAGTCACTGTCTTCTGAATATTGGGTTCATAACCTTGACAGTTACAGCCTTGATCAGTGTAAGCAGTATATACATAGTCTTTATGTATATAAAGCTCAAGAAACATGCTTTACACAAAATTCCTCAGGGAAAGGTAAGATATCAGTAAAATAGAGAAATTAAATGGGAAGCCATATTAAATGATGGGAACAATGAGTGCAGAATGAGCCTTCTTCACATTTAGACTTGAAGATCAGCATAATCTCCAGAGCCATGATGTAAGAGCCTGGCTGCAGGTATTGCTGTCTTTGCCTTGATGTAAGCCAGGGATGCAAGCCTGATAAAGATTGTATTGAGTTAAATCTTTCATTTGTAATAGCTTCAAATTGATATTGCAAATGGAAATAATTCTGGTTCATGCTGGAATAACTCAGGGGAGAGTCTGTGTCATGATATCTAGAAGTCTCAGTAAGAAGTCTAATCTGCAGTGCAACAGGTTTAAAATCCTAGTTAGTTTACTAGGTGCTCCATCATGGTCAAAGTTAAAGTCCCCGTTGACTTGTGTACTTTTGGTATCAACAGAGGATTGATTCTTGAGTTGCTAGTAATTGCTAATAATGATTCATAGAAGACAGAAAGCAGCGGTCAAAGGTGAGATGAATCATACTGCCAGAGAAGCTGCATTTTGCTACTGATCCATGTCTTCCTAAGACTTGAGGCTTTCCTCTTCCAGGAAAAACAATGATTCTCTGAAAAGCAGCTGTGAGAATGGCTTCAGGGGAGTCTACATTTTTTAACTACCAATGTTTTGTGAACAAAACCATCCTGCTCTTGTTTAAAACTCCTCATTGCCAGTCCTAAATGTGCTCGTGGTTCTATATCCTTATACACTAACCTCACACAGACTGAGACTTGGAATGCCCCACAGTTGACTCCTCCTCATCATTTTATTTAAGGTGCTGCAGGCCAAATTGTCTTGTCCATCACATTGCCACCTGCAGCACTTGAGCTACAGGTAAGCTCTCTCAGCAAAGGCAACCTCAGGTCTTTGCTAACATTAGTTGAATTCAAACTCTGTTGAAGATTCAAGTTCACTGAAGTCTTTATAGGAAGTCATACGTCATGGTACCAGGGATCAGGAGCCAGATATATGTGGTTTTGGATGTGGGAAGAACTTGCTGGACTCTTCACTCATCCTTTAGTTCAAGTCAGTATTTGAGGCAGGAGATACATTTCTTCAAAGCACAAGCAGGTCAATGTGTGCTAAGACCCCTCCCAGAATAGCAGCCCTTATGTGTGCTCAGTACAAACAATACCAAAGTAACAAATCCAAATGCTTCAAGATGATGTTAAATAAAAGCAGATAAAACAGCAAAAGGGAGGAGATGTGGCATGCTGGTTGACTGTAAGCTGATTGGCACATTAGCTCATAGTGTTTCTCATACAAAGAAATCATAATGAATAAACTAGTGACTTTATACCCAGCCTTCAGGTGAATTATGTAGCTTGAAGAAGCATGTAAAGGAAGATCTTTGCACAGCATGTATCTTAACTTTGCATTCCCCCAAAATATGATTTTAAAACCTAGTTAGTGAAATTTCTCCAGCAGAAAGAATATCCTTTGGGGTGTTTATTTGCAGTATTATGAACAATACCACATATTCATCTAGCAGGCAAAAGCATACGGGATTACTTAATAAAATATTTAATAAGCCACCGTGATTATTACTAGGCAATACTGAAAAGAGATGTTGTTACAATATTTCTTATTTGAAAGGAAAGCAATGCTGCAATTATTTCAGATGAACACAACAAATTGCAGGTGTGAAAATCTAAAGAAACTGATCAGCCAAAGTAATCTTTGTTAAATTAGATCTTTGTCTCAGAGAGATAGCCCGAGGGATTATGTTTTCTCTTTGCTTCCTGAGACAGTTTTTTGTTCACATATCTGCCTATTTACCACTGAACTCTGATGAGCTGTGGAGTTAAAAGCATTTTCAAGATGCATTTCTGTATTATGTCATTGAAGTTTGGGAGACATAAACAGTCCTAGGAAAGGCATTTTAAATTCAATTGCTGCAGACTGATGATCCTTGTTGATGGATGCAGGCTTTTTCTTTACAGTCTCTGTTTCCCTTATTCTAATTTCTGAGAAGACAGGAGGTTTTTGTTCAGTCTCTACCTTGGAGTGCTAACAGTCTTCCTGAGTTGTTTAGCAAAGGATTAAGCATGTCTGATGGGACATAGTTTGTGATGGCTTAGTGTGAGGTGTCCCTGCCCATGGCAGGGGGGTTGGAACTGGATGATCTGAAGGTCGTTTCCAACCCTAACTATTCTATGATTCTATGATGGAGGTGCAAGGAAGACTGGATTTTAAGAAGGAGTTTCCAGAGGAAGTCAGAGCTCTTCCACAGTGAAAGTGGTAAAATAATCCAAGTATAGGAGTAACTATTAGAAAGCAGGACCGAGTAGAAAAAAACCAAATTCAAAGTTTGGGAACTATATAAGGAAAGGTGTATAAAAAATATTAGTTAAAAATCTGAAACCTTAGCTCCAAAAACTTCTTCCAAATAGATTTTTTTGAACATTCATCTTCGTTTGGACTCTGCCTCCGAGCTGGGAGTAAATAAAAGGCCCAAGACTTTTTATTTAAGTTCAAAACCAAACCAGACAAATCCGCCACCCAAACCCAGTCCCTTCAACTGAAGGTTCTTGACAAAGTATTTTCTTACAGTCTACTGAAATTAATTTTTAATCATTTCTTCCCCGATGCGCGTGACAGCCCCTCGTCTGTAAACCAGAGGGAAGCAGATTAGTTGTTATCACATTGCTACTGAGAGTTAGCACAAAGGTGGCAATGCCTGTGATGCTGGCATCCACAAGCACTTTTGATGTTTGAGTTTTGATGTTTAAATAAAAGTGAGAGATATGGCAACCAAAGAGATTACCTAGGGTAATGAACACAGTTTGAACCCAATAGCTCTCGTAACTACAATAATAGGCAGGAATTTTCTATTGCACTTTCTCCTCTACAATGGACTTCTCTGTTTTTTCTTTATATGGCTGAAGTGCTGCTGGCCGGATGTTAAATAGGGCCTCTTTTCCCTCCAAGATAGGGGATGTTCTAGACACAAGTTACGTGCATCTTCTGATCTCTGGACAAGCCAACACTGCTGAGTCTTCCATGGAGAATGGGAGATAATAATTTAGCTCCCCTTTCTGCCAGTGCAGGACACACTTCCCTACATTAAATTTTCCTAATGTACTGTAAGGACCAATTTCAAGTGAAAGTGATTTCCCTTGCAGAAAGCATTCCTTACTTGACTAGATAAATGCTGGTAAAGGATAGAGAATTATTTTACCAGGAGATATGGTGTAGAGGTCTGCAGTAAAGGTGATGTTGCAGAGTCATTAGAGAAAAAAAACAGAAGTTACTGGTAGCTGTAAACCAGCAATAAAACAGAGGATGAATGAGCAAGAAATAGCAAAACACCATGACAAAACCTCTGCCAGCACAGCAGTTTTCAGATCCAGATGACGCAGATCCTGCAGCCCATTTGTGCAAGTTATCGGAGCACTCTGGTGACAATGAGTTTGCTCCTCTGTTATCAGCCTTACCTACCAGTAAGCTGTTGGGTTCACCTCATGGTTTGAGTTCACATATGAGGTGGCTAACAGCCTTTAAGAATTTGCTCTTTGTATGTAAAGATGTATTGTATAACATGAACCCTCTTAATCTCTGGATGATATAAATGCTTGTATGTCCTTGTTGCATGTAGAATCATAGAATCATGTTGCTTTTGCAAACAAGGCCCATTCCAGGCTCACCTTGAGCTATCAGATCTGTCTGCATCCACAGGCTCTTCATCTTCCGAAGACAGAGGTCAGCTCTGGGGCACTGGCAGCATCCACTCAGCCCATCATCCCTGCCTTACATCTGTGTGGCTCCCCAGTGCCCTGAATGAGATCAACCTCTAACTGTGCAGACAAACATCAAGTCATTTGCTCAAGCATCAGTCTCAGTCCTCACAACTGGTCTAGTCACCTCATTTTACAGCTGCTTTCCACCAAAGCACAGTTCCTGAAAAATCAGTAACGATAGTGAAGTTGCTAGCAGGTTTTTTTTGAGTGTCTGGCCTTCCACACGTCTCAGGGAAAACCCATCCTTTGGGATGAGTTTTTATCTGCCCTTGATTTCATTTCTGTATCTTCTTCATTGATGTAATTTCTTCATTGATATATTTCTTTTAAAGTATTTGCTTGTTTTGAGATGATTCATGCTGCTTTGCTAGCAGTTTGCAGTGTTGCATGCATTGTATTGTGAGTGTGGGAAGGGGTTCACAGGATGTGTAACACTTGCATAGGAGGACCTTTGCTGCTTGGTACCAGCAAGAGTGCATAATCACTGGGAAAGGGAAAAGATCCCTTTGCCTCCAGGATATGATTGCTTCATCTTTTTCAGTTGTTTTGTCCGCATCAGGAGTACTAGAAGCCTCCTTTCTCCCAAAAGAACTGATTTCATAGGCTTTCATCAGGAGGGCTGTTTAATAAACCCATGCAAGCCCTCAGCAAGTTTGCCAATGACACCAAGCTGTGTGGTTCAGTTAATACGCTGGAGGGAAGGAATGCCATCCAGAGAGGCCTTGGCACGCTTGTGAGGTGGGCTGATGCCAACCCTATGAAGTTTAACCATGCCAAGTGCAAGGTCCTACACCTGGATCGGAGCAATCCCAGGCACAGCTACAGGTTGAGCAGAGAAGACATGCAGAGCAGCCCTGCAGAGAAGGACTTGGGGGTGTTGGTCGATGAGAAACTTAACGTGAGCCATCTTCAGTGTGTGTTCGCAGCCCAGAAAGCCAACCGTATCCTGGGCTTCAAAAGGAGCATGACCAGCAGGTCGAAGGAGGTGATCCTGCCCCTCTACTCTGCTCTCGTGAGACCTCACTTGGAGTATTGTGTGCAGTTCTGGTGTCCTCAACATAAAAAGGACATGGAACTGTTGGAACAAGTCCAGAGGAGGCCACAAGGATGATCAGGGAACTGGAGCATCTCCCATCTGAAGACAGGCTGAGAAAGTTGGGGCTGTTCAGCCTGAAGAAGAAAAGGCTGCGTGGAGACCTCATAGCAGCCTTCCAGTATCTGAAGGGGGCCTATAAGGATGCTGCGGAGGGACTCTTCATCAGTGATTGTAGCAATAGGACAAGGGGAAATGGGTTTAAACTTAAACAGGGGAAGTTCAAGTTAGATGTAAGGAAGAAGTTCTTTGCTGTAAGGGTGGTGAGGCACTGGAATGAGTTGCCCAGAGAAGCTGTGAATGCTCCATCCCTGGCAGTGCTCAAGGCCAGGCTGGGCAGAGCCTTGGACAACATGGTTTAGTGTGAGGTGTCCCTGCTCATGGCAGGGGGGTTGGAACTGGATGATCTTAACGCTTTTTCCAGAACCCTAACTGTTCTATGATTCTGTGATGCTATGATAAGGAAAAGAAAATACAAGTCTATCAGGACAAAGGGTAAAAAATAGTCTCTGGACAAAAACAGGGGGGAATACTTTGTGTCTGTCTTTAGCAAATGAAGTGCTCAGGCTATGTTTTAATTCTGGTTGAGAGAGGTAACCTTCACATTTCCAGAGAATTCCCTTCAGCCCTTCAGAAGGCAGCTCTGAACCCCTCTGTGGCACTCACCTCCTCCACTTCTGTCAGAGAGCAGATTTTAAGAGCTAAACAAACATTGTAAGTTAAAAAAAATCCAGGAGCCCTTCAGTTTCATTTGTATTTTAGGTTTAAAGGAGCGGTTTTTGCTTGCTGTTCAGATCAATAGACTATTTCAGTAATAGAAATACTAATGTCCTTAAATCTATATTTTTTTCCCTGCAAATCACCAAAAAGTCTCTCCCGGATTAGGCCTTCCAACCAACTGATTTAGCTATGTGTCACAGGACCCTCAGTCTCTCATTTTTCTCTTTTCCTGGGCTGAAGGAAATGCTTATTGGTACTGTACTTTAAATCCCAGCCAATGGCAAGCAATGTTTCACCATTTATCTGCCCCTGACATGTTTTTATGTAAACCGTTGCAAAGGGAAGGGATTCACATATGTTTTACCAACTCCACTAAAGTACGAATAAAAGGCATCCAAGGTTCAAAGAGTTAAACTACCCGACAGTCTCCCTCGCCGTGCTCGCCCCCCACCCAGAGCCCCTCTCTTCTCTCTCAGGGCTATGCTTGATTTATGGTGTGATCCATCCCTGTTGGGAGTTGACAGTCACTTTCATTTTCTGGTATTTTTTTCCCTTTCTCTGCCAAGGTCACCAGAGAGAGGGCCCTCCAAGTTTTCTGCATTTGTCCTCCTTCACCCTTCCACCGGCTTGGCCTCATGAATCATCCCGTCTTCACATTGAACTCCTGATGCTTCTCTTCCACCAAACTGCCCAACTTCCGCAATTTTTCTTCATTCTCACTAACAATTTGGTAATGAAATATTGATTTTTAGTTAGATTCAAATAGATGTTATTAAGTTTGCATTGATAAATCGTTCCCTTTCTCAGGCTGGAAGTACCTCAGTCAAATTCTAACTGCACTTTCATACCTGGTGATGTATTAATTTGACATATTTGTCAAGATGCCTGGCTCAGAGTTAGAGGACGGCGTCTGTCCTAATTGCTGCTATTTCACAGAGAAGGTATAATTCTAGCTGATTTCTTCCAAGGATTTTAGCCCTAAAAAGATCTTAGCAAATATTTTCCGTGGGGAAATATTTGCCAGAAGGGAGAGGTAGATATTCCAAGAAAGCAATGGCCAATTAATGTTAAATGTTTTCAGTTCATTTTGCTAATTGAAATATATTAAATATCAATGAATTTGCCATGGATTTGAAGTAAGGTTATTTTAATCCTCCTCAATGAGAACTGTTGAATCTATAAGATTTTAAAAAATCAGCTAAAAAAAACAGCTGCTCCCTAACTGGTTAAATGAAGCAACCGCTCACTGCATGTGCCCAGTACAGTAACCCCTCTGTCAGAGTTGAAGGTGGGACACAGGCAACACGAGGTGGCAGAAACCATGTCAGCATTGCATCATTTTTCACCTATGCGGGAGATAAGGTTCCTGGTCCCCAGAATTCACCAAGGGCAAAAATTGTGATCACAGATAGAAATACAAATAAATTACATGGAAGAAGAGACATGCGCTTGCCCCCTCTAAAATACCCAGGACTTGGTCTCCACCATGGGACTGCTACAAAAATAGCTGCTGCTCAACCTGCCCAATGCCCCTGCTACCAGCTGCGGCCAGCGATGCCTAGTGACGAAGCACAGGGCAGAGTCCACTGAAATTCAGCTCAAATCTAGCCAACAGAGGGGGAGGGAAGGACACACACATTCTTCTTCCCACTTTGTGTACATCTCAAGTAACAATTAGTTTTAAATTACACATAACTCAGTTAAAAGTTTAAATGGAGGTTCGCAGATGCATCAGTTTGAAGGCTTGAATTTCAGCTGGGCCGCAACCCAAGCAGCCTTTTTGCATGTGTCATTCTGCACCTGCAAAAATTCCACCTCCCCAGTAACCCTGCAGCAGATGCCAAAATAAATCCTTCATACCACAGCTACAAAGTGAATCCCATATTTACCGTGAATGGGTAAAGCACAAGTGTGATTTGTTACCCATTAAGTGAAAAGTTACCTGATGAAAAATCAACCTCAAAAGAGTATTAACAAAAAAGAAAAATGTAGCTACCAATATGTTACTACCTGTCCTGTAACAGGGGCATTGAGCTCCATTGTGCTAACTGACTTCAAGAGACAGACATTGATGAATAAAGCCTAATTGCTTCCTATGCTCTTGTGTCACACCTTTTTATTTACAAAATAATTTAGTATAAAAGAGGAGGTAATTCTTGGAAATTAGCTTTCAAAAGGTCAAATTAATTTAATTGGTGCCAGCTGAAAGCTTATTAAGAAAAAACTACAAAAGGAAATGTTTTTCAAAACATCCAAACTTCAATTTAGAGCAGCCCAAATATTTACTGCACAAGAATTTAACTTTTGGCATTTAACTTTTTTTGCTGTATTCACCATGCTGCACAGAGAGAGGGAAACGCAACATTTTAGTGGCATAAGTGTCTGCTAACTCCACCCACAGCTACCACTGCATTTCTTAAAATAAAATAAACTGGAAAAAAAGATGTAACAACATAAACCAACCTTCATTATCTCCCCTCCACATTGATACTGTAATAAGACTGTTTAAATGAATCAGACAGCAGAAGGGATGCATAGATTTCTCCACTTATGTAAGTTCATTCGTTCTTCTTACATTCCTGCTCTAACACACTTCCAGGATTATTTAGTGCAATAAGTAATTATCAATCCGCTTTGGAAAGCCATTATACATTTACATACTCTGCAAAGCTGCTGTTACTTTTATTGTTTCTAATGCCAAAACGGGAATGTGAGACAAGAGCCTCTCTAAGAGCAGGTTATAGTGAGTTCAGCCTGCACAATGCAGTTGGTAGGATGCATATGGGAATGAGTCATTTCTGAGAAACATAAAACTCGAGTTATCAAACCTTTTGCTAGTCAATTATTTTTCTTTACTATACTTGCTAGTAATGACAACAGCTGAGAAGTGTGTTCTGTGGTATGATTTCTACTAACTTATTAATCTGGTGGAAAGCAAAACATAGCTGGACCAAAGCATCCTACTTAGAACCGAAAAGGCATAACAGTTCAGAAGGTAAAGATAAAATTCAAAATATTTTGTGAGTCCTTCTTTCCTTCCACTACAGGGCAGGTATTACAGAAAACAAAATGAAACAATCTACCAGAAAACCCCAGTGAACTGAGTAGCTGAGCAGAAGTGTGACAGACACACTGTCAGAGCCTGCTACCAGCTCAGTCAGATAAAATTGCACTTAGGCAATTAAAACATATACACACCTACAAGCAATATTGACTATAATGGCCTTTTAAGACCATTAAGTTCTAATAGTACGTGTTAAAAATGGAAGATTGGCAATGCTAGAGAACTACAAAGCCTTTAGTAGCAACTCCTGCCAGGTGAGAAGGCAGCAGCGGTGTCACCCTGCCACAGATCACACACAGCAAGAGGGTTTCTGCTGTAAAGACTTTTCCCCCGGCAATGGGTGGCTCAGGTTAGTACAGGGCTGCTACTAACCTCCAACAAAATAAAACCACTTGCATCTATCCTGCTCTCACCATATGTTCCACAGTTCAGATTTCCAGTGAAATCTAGAGTCGGGTCAGAAGCCCATCATGCTTCCCAACCCACAGCATCCCAGCACAGAGATAACAAACCCCAGCTACTGATCCGCATCTTGAAAGCACGTTCGTGGACTTCATGGGACTATGCAGTAAAGCTCAAGCTGCTCTTTGGCACTTGCACTTATCTATGTACTTAAACCGGGTACGTGTAGAGGTGATGCTGTAATTCACCCTCACAGATCACCTTCTACTCTAAGTTGCACCACATACTCTAAAGTGCCTTAGGACATAAGGCTAAAGCACCAGTCCAGATAGCTGAGGTAATGAAGTAGAAATTTAAATACTTACAGTGGAAAGGTTACCCCATTGCTGCCAGTGTACCTGCACTGGCCTTCGATGGCCTGCCACCAAGATGAAGGGAAGGAGCTTCTGTCATCAAGGCCTCTTAATCACAGGCTTTTTACATTTTTCCTGTTGGGTGACACCTAGGAAGACTTCTAGGATAAATTCTTAGGAATTCTAGGAGAAACTACGGCATCAGTAGCACTGCTGAGTTTCTTAATGCTCCATTTCAGGACCAGGGAACAGACTGAACACTTCACATACACCACTGTCTGTGGAAAATCCAGATAAGGTTGAAGGGTCATCTCCTTAAGGTTTCTATTGTATGAAACACTGTTAAAACACACCCTAGATCAGACTCCCCTAGCAATCCATACCTTGTCTTAAGAGACTTTTGGTTTATTGCAGTAATTAAATAGAAAAACCTCACAATAATTTGGTAGGGACATGTTGATTCAAGGAAGCAGCTGCTGAACAAGCAAGCCACACATCAGCAACAAAGCTGATAGCAAGATTATCCTGCACTCCCTTTAGCAATGAAAACACAGACTGGGTTAATTCTCAGTAAAAGAAAATATTCTTTTCCATTTTCTTAGCAGGCACTTCAGCTTGGCTGCTTCCAGGCAGAAGCTGAAAACTCACACAGCTAGGACCTTCCTTCCTGAGCACCTCTTGTGTCATCCCCTGTATGAGAAACAGTCTTCCCTCTCTTTCTACTGCACTGTCCCCTTTTCTTCACCTAGCAGCATTCCTTCTCCTTACAACCAGCTTTTCCTTCATCTAGCCATGGTCCTTTAATGAGAAGTAATTAAGCTGATATTTACCCGTGAGGACTGGAATCACCCTTTGCACACTTAGAGCCCTGACCAGCCGGCCAGATACATATTCACATGGCAGCACTGCTCTTAATAAAAGTAAGATTTAATCCTATGTGTAAATTGGAGATATTTCCATAGGAAAAATGTGGTATATTTCCCTTCTGGTTCCCCAGTGCAACCAAATCTGTGGTGCATATCTTGGGGAACAGGAAAACTTAGTTAAAATTCCCTTAATAATCAAAGGTGGGCATCAGATTCAAGCCCCCATATCCTCCTGGCAGAATATCCCAATTAAGCTGCTTGGTAAAAACATCATCTTGTGTGATGTTGATCCTGTTCTAGTGCTGCCCCACATGCCAGGGAAGCTCAACATAATCAAAGTTCAATTTTTAATTTTGCTCAGGGCACAAATTCATATTGCTCTCTGCCCCCTCTTTAAAGCATCCCACATAGAAAAGAATCCTGTTTTCCTTGGGGTAATGCTGGCTGTCAAGTCACCATTAGTAACAGACTCTCCACATTAGATTAGGTTTTGGTATATTCACCAATACAGAATGCAAAGAGCAAGCAGTAGTGACCCAAGATCCAAGTATGTTACACTGTCCCTGTCTTTCGGAAGATCTGAACTGGGGATTTGTTGGTGATAGAATCAGACACCAATTAATAGTCAACATGTATGAACAAACACAGCTTTAATATCAAACACATATTAATTATTTCCAAAAGTAATTAGCTCAATGTCATTATAATTGCAGTCAGAAAGAGGACAATTTATTGTTCTTATTGTTCTTTATTGTTTAATATCAACATGTTTGCCTTGTGAATATACCAACAGCTATCCTGAAAACAGTTCTAAAACCTATGAAAAATTCTTAATTACAATAAGTTTTCCATTCCTTCCTGCAACTTCACCATGATTCCTCTTTAAGATCTTTCTTCCGGTGCATTTTCTTTATGTTATTAGTGCTGTCTATAAAATACGAATCCCAATTCCATGATCATCATAAAAATCATAAAATTCTATGCCTGCCATGAAAATATTACATGATTTACTTTTGAGTGAAGTACATATTAAATCTAAGTATTAGAATTATATTTTGCCTCCTTGACATCAAGAATTTTTAAAAGACGCAGAATTTCTACTCAATTGCTATTATGTTAGGTTTCTTTCCTTATTTTAAAACAGATATTTCAGAAGCTATTTATAGATTGAGGTTAATAGTCATATTGCCATATGCTTTGCAGTATTTGTTCATATACCCTCTTCATTTTTATTTTATATGACATATTGTGGCTGCATTATACACAGTATCTTCCTAATGTATTGCATATGCATATAGCATTTAATACAATGGTGTGGATATACATTGTACATTTTACACTAATGGATTTTGAACTGATAGACAACATAGCTCCTCAACTGTGCTCATTGCTGGACATGTCTGAAGAGAAAAGGAGTGATCATAAATTCACTAGAGCTCTCTACTTTGGATACTGGTAGAGAGCCATACCCATAACAATGTATGGACAAAAAAATGTAACATAAATGGAGAGGGAGAGGAAACTTCTCTGGTGTCTGAGGGTCTCTCCCCACTCACAAATACATACAGCAGCCTTCAGTGGCTTGGTCCGAGAGGTCACCATATGGGGGTCTTAAACTCCATGTCAGCCTTAAGCATCCCACTGTTACAACCCGAGGGGCATGTTAACAAAGCGTAGGCTTTTCCCCGCTTGTGGACACCAGAAGTTTAAAATTGATTTTATTGCCTTCAGCGGATAGATTCTTAATCTTACATCTTAATGATTCCCATATGTAACGTACTGCCAGTAGATCTAAGCAAAATTATTCTACCAAAAGCCTTCTTTCCAGTTAAAAAAAATACAAATATGAAAACAGGGAAGCAGCTATCAAATTTGCTTCCGCTTCACTGCAACATGGGCATCAGTAAAAGCACAACAAATGAAAAAAATAAAAATCTGAGAATACTGAAATATTTTGAACAAAAGAAGTTCCAAAGACATAAGTTTTCTTTGACATTTTCTTCCATTTTGTTTTGAAAGCTACCAAAAATAACTAAAAATCAACAGTCAAGTAAGTGAAATAAAAAAAATTAATTTGTGTCTGAACTATTTATCCACATATCCACATTGCCAAGGAACAGAAACATCAGTTATTCACACAGCTGTAGTCATCATAGCACTCTATAAAGATCAGTGGTCACAGCGCACTCAAGAACTAATAATTAGTTTTTCTTCTTTTTAAGCGGAAAAAACTTCTCATGCTAATAATCAACAAGTACTTAAAATTTTTCATTAAACCTTCCAAGGTTTGACATGTCTACAGCTTTCTAACACTGCAGAATTTATTGAATATTTTTGTAGCCTTTTCCCAGAACAGGATTCTCACCATTGCTGTGTATCCCAGCCTTGCAACCGTCATCGTTTGCAAGGTAAAGTCAGGACTTGTTTCAAGAGACCTTGGTCTACATTTCTGAGATGTTGACAACAAAACCTCATCCAAAGTTAGCAGGGAGAAAGGAGTGGTGAAAAGACGGTAGATTTAGATTAGACATTAGGAAGAAGTTCTTCCCTGTGAGGGTGCTGAGGTGCTGGCACAGGGTGCTCAGAGAAGCTGTGGCTGCC
>JANHGB010007395.1:5957-25236 GCA_026283785.1 Coracopsis vasa
ACTGACATCAGGCCCACTGGTGGGGGGGATTGGATTTCTATGACCTTTCTTCTAGGAGGGTCCTGGGGAGCTGAGATAAGCCAGAATCTGAGATGCGCTCTGGGATTCTGTGTCAAGCACTTATGTACACACCTAGTCAGCTACTTTTGGTCCAGGAAAAACCTGTGTGGCAGCAATAGCCAGGATATTTATTAACATCTAGTGAGCCCTGTGTGCCAGCCAGCCCTGCAAACACAGGAACTGGAGTACAGCAGCAAAGAGATATGCTAACAGCGCAGCTGAGAAGTCTCCATCTACGAATGCCACAAGATAACTAGTAGAGGTGGAAGAAGACAACAGACTGGAAGGATTAGGATAGCAAATCCAAAACCATATAGACTTGAAACCACCAGTCACCTTAATAGCTAGTTATTGCAGGAAGGAACTCTATTCTTCCCCCACGTGTTACAGTACCCAAACTCTGGGATTCACTTCTACTTTCCTTGAACTCAGTAATGCCCAAAGCACTGCAACGAATGTGATTCCTTGTGCTGCTGCTGAATCCTAAGCATTTGCAGATCAGAGAACAGCAAACCGTGGTCTCAACTCTTTACCTTTTGTTCCAGCTTTTAGCTCCATAAAGCAAAAGGCTGTTAATAGCCAAAAAATATCAACAGAGTCCAGCCTTCTTAAAGTCCACACCTCCTGCTCTCCATTTTCCCTCTCACCTCAGGAGGGCCTCAAGTGTTGTTTCCATCACCAAGTTAAGCAAAACCTGCTGCAGCCTGTACTCTGCTGAGAACACAGTTCTGCTTTCAGACCCTCCCTAAGGAGGGAAAGAAAAGTGTTTCCAGGGGCAGTGCATATGTGCTTTGTGTTGTCAGGGTTCCTAAGTGATGCCATTAAGGTTTGGTTGCTGTTATGTTTCCGTAGGTATTCTTGTAGATTTTAGTTGAACACTGGAACAAGGCACAGGAGTGTGCAGTCTCTCTCCTTCCTTTTTCAATGTGTTCTTTCTTCACTAAATAATAGCATTATTCCAGTTTAAGTATGAAGCTTGCTGAGCAGAATGTAGCCTGTAGTGTTTGTAATTCTTTATTCAGCTTTTGATACTATGGTAGAAAACCTGTTCCATAACTCTTATAGAAGCTCTAGTTTCCCATGCTGGGCTACTATGAAAGAAGTGACAGGTATGATCTTCTCTCACATGAAAAAGTGAACAGGTTTGCCCTATCACAGTGCTGTGAGGCTCTTGAGCTATTTCATCAGCAAATTAAAAAACCTCTTGGAGCTCAGCACTAACTTGGGATGGTGAGTTTTATTCCTGACTTCCTAAAGCTGCACTCAGTACCTGGAGTGCAACCACAGTAGTTGCAAGCAGGATAGCAACCTTCACTCTTGACTGTGAGAGCAATCAGGCATAGTCATTTGGGCTTGCAACACTTTGAAAAATGAGGGTCCCATGGGAACTGGGGTTGAGCATGCAAACCATGCTCCTACCATGTAGCTTTAGGATGCGAACTGGCTAGAATGATCATAAAACATGATTGAGCTAGAATCCTAGTATGTGGCCCAGTCTGCTTTGGGTATGGCACGTAAAAGGCTGTGAACCTGTGCTGTGGATCTTAATTCCGTTAAAGTAGGATGTCTGCCACAAGCACATTTTTCTTCCTTGAGGATGTCTTTGTTTCAGCCCTGCTTCCATCTTTAAAATGAGACAAATGCTGCTTCATGGTTGAGTGGTGGCTGTAGTGAAGTCTGCAGTGCACACAGGCTTGGAAATGTTATGTGTTCAAAGATGAAAGCTGCCTTTAATATTTCACCAACTTGAATAATTCATCCTGAGATGACAGCCTTGGTCTGCTGTGCAGTGACTCACACACAGACTTCTGTAGCCCAAGCTGTAGTCGGCTCCACTCTAAGAAGATCTCTTGCATATATCTCCATATGCAAAAGAAGGATGCCTCTTCTGTGAATCTAAGGACAAAATGCTCAGAAATCGGACACTGGCCTTCATATAAATTCAGGGTTTTCAACCCAGCACCTTTGCCAAGTGTGTTGGACTGAAGGATCCTTTTACAGAGAGCAGAGCCAGCATGTACAGTGATAGTGTCTAACAGTATACGGATACTGTAGTGTATTTTTAGGAAGTGGGTGTGAGAATATGCTTACTGCAGAAAATCCCTCTTGCAAAATGCTACTTCTGGGGCCTTTATATTTCTGCTTATGCATGTTCTTTGGAGGTCTGTCCAAGCCAATTTCAACTGATTTCCTTATGTGTATCAAATGTACGTGTACTGTGTGGGAAGAGCTCTAGAGGGGTGGAAAAAGCAAGTGCCTTCATCTGCGTAGCAATACGCTTACCTTAGCTGTTTTTTAATGAAGCAGGGCACGTGTCTGAAGGAAAGTAATAAGCTGTTGGCATGAAAAGTTCTGTGTGCCAGGCCTGGAAGTGACCTGACTGCATCTAATACTGCTTTGTAGGACAATTCAAGTTGTTGGATCAAAATAACCCTCAAGAGTTAGTTCCAAGGCAGAAGGACTTAAAAGGGAGCAGCTCCCTGAAGTCCAAAGAGCACGTCAAATGTACCAAACTGCTGCTTGAGTGGGATTTTTCCAAGACTCTTGAGAGGTGAAGTGTTGTTCAAGTATTTGTTTAGAAGAATGGGTAGTCCACTCATGCAGGAGAGATTCCGGATCACTTTTACAGTGTTGCTGTATTTCTTGTTTAGTTTAGTTAAGCTCATAAATTGACAATCAAAGTCGATAGAGAAATTAATGGCTGCGAGGAGAACTAGAAACCAATGTCCGGCATGATCATGCATTTTCACTTTAAGTGATTTGTAGCTTCTTATGGTTAGTTAGGCTTCACAAGGAACAGCTAGGTTTCCTGTTGGTGTGGAGAAAGGGACAATATTGAAGTGTGGATGGGTGAGGATGTGTGTAAACTTGCCTAAAAGACAGTCCTTTAACTATGCTCTAATAGTTTCCCATGGTGCAGGTTGTGGATAACACTTGCCTTAAAACTTTTGCTTTTTTGAAAGCCTTTTGGTGAGAGGGCTACAAATACAATTAAAAGCAAGAATATGATTTTTACAATTGTAGTATTTTAGTCATTTATTCACTCGTGTGACCAGCGTATTTGGCAACCATCATCTTGCCATGTGTATGTATATGTGAAAAGTGAAGCCTTTTGTCTCTTGCTAACTGCTGTAGCTCTATACTGAAAATACCTGAGGATTATTGGGGTCTAGGTGGATTCTGAGTACAGAGGCATCTTGGCTATTGCAGCTAGGGATGCTGACAGATGCCAACCAAAAGGTCAACAAATGTAGGAAGAAAATTGTATTTCTACCTTAAAAAAATTGTATTATTGGATTAGTATTAAGGCAGGATTTGGAGTAATGTAGCAAAGCTCAAGTTGAGCTTGGTCTGCACACAGTGGCTGCAATTCCTTCTGTGCCTTCTGTGAGACTCAAAGGTCCTTTGAATCCTCATCAGGGATGAGGGGCTGGTGAGTGTCAGTCTAGACATCCATGCTACATCAGTTCTAGAGTTGTGTTTTGATGCATGAGAGGTAAGGGCATCTGTAAGGGTTAACACAAGCTGTAAAGCACTGCCTAATTTTTACAGATGGTGTGAGTGCAAGAATGAACCTCAGACTGGCTTGGCAGTGCACAGAGATAACTTTACATAATTCTCTGCAGATGTTGCTGCAGAATGGTTTTAATAATGGATTGTGAAGTTGAGCTCAATTCCAGCATAGAGGGAGAACTCCAAATAAATGCAATGTTTTGTTCACTGTTTCAAAAGCAACTTCTCTAACATTTCTGTGATGCTCTGGGTTGGGAAAGATGGCAGGGGAGGGGACAAGAGATTGTTTGCAGAAAGTCAGGATTATAATGGCACAAACTAAGGCCAGTCTGTCTGCAAACCGTGAACCCCTATGAACTTGGGGGTGGGGGAGGAGGAGAAAGAGTGGAGCGACCAAATGGCAGCTACCTTAGTCCTTCTAAAGAGGGGATGGTGCAGAGCAAGTACATCATGACCAGGTAGACAGAGTTCTGCAGTTCACTGCTGTCATGCACGGACTGCATTGTGGAACTTGCCTGTGCTTCAGCCATTTTCTGCTAGGAGTTTAATTCTTGCACTATGTTTTAATTTCCTGGCTTAGATATGCCATCATAATTCAGGGTTTTGCCTCATAGGGAGTGAGCTACCTCTGCAATCTCTGCTCAGCCACTCTAAGACCATGAACATCTTGCTTGTGAGCATCATCCGATTTTGACTTCTCTGCTGCCAGGAGTGCTGCTGGAAGTTTTTCAGGCTTCCCAGTTGTTCAGACTGTTTAAGTCAAACACACTTTGTGTGTGTGTGTGTGGACATGCCATTCAGTGAGCTGCATTAAAGCCTTTCTTTTGTCCTTCTGAGAAGCAAGCTTGAAATGGAAGAAGAGAATTCAAAAGCAGAGACTGGTTTTCTCTGAACCTGGACAGATGCTGCTAATTTCTCAGTAGCTGAGGTTTCTCAGATATACTTTACCCCTGCACATAGTTTATAAAGGGAATCTTTGGAAACAAGTGATAACTTTCATGAGCTCTGTGGAGATGAGGAGCTTCAATCTTCTATGATTCTATGATTAGTGAAGGCTTGAAGAATCAAAGCAGCTTAAAACCTCGCTTAGACTGTTACATGCTCTGTCTGCACATTGCAATGGATTTGGTTGAGTTATTTGACTATAAGCTATCTCAAATATGACTTTGACTTCCAGCCAGATTGTGGGAGCCTGTTCTTAAGATCAGTAGAGTTGGGAGGTTTCCTTGCTAAGGCTTTTTAGAAGCAGTGGGGAGATATGTGTATGAATGCCTAGGGGTGATGGTGAGGGGTTGCCTTTTAGCAGGCAGCCCTGTTTAGATGGTTTGGATGGAGGCTCAGCTACACTATGTCCTGAAACACAAGACCTTAAACTCAGCTCTGAGGCCATGATGCAGCTCAGTGAGCCAAACCAGAGGAGGTGTATTGTGAAATGGACTAGCACTGTGTCACAAGTCTGGGCGATCCAGGCCTCCAAAGACGTTTTTACCATGGTTTGAATTTGGCCTGAGCACACGTTCTTAAGTGTAGGCAAGTTCTTTTTGTGCAATTGTGTTTAATTTCTTTCTGAGGAAGAGTTTACATAAACTATTCCAGTCTGATTTATATCAGCTGAAAGCCAACTTCTCACATTTTGTGCCAAATTATGAGTGTGTGCTAAACTGTGTTTGCTACGCATGTCGATACATTGCTAGTAAAATAAGGAACAACCATGGAGATGTGTGTTTGAAACGGTCTGGCAGATCCTGTGTTCACTGCTGTGGGCTTCATGGCAGGAGAATCCACCTCCTGCTGAGGGGGAATAACTAAATTTAACTTTCCAACCATGAGCCTTGTGAAGCAAAGTTTCCAAACCTCTACTGGGCCAGAAAACGGAGAGCAGTGTCTGGGTTTTGAGAGTAAATAAACAGAGCTACCTAGCAGCTGTGTGGTGGCAAGTGAGGGGATTGTTGCTTGGGGCACATTGTCTCCCATCCATGGGCCCCAGAGAGGAGAAGGAGAGTTTGTAACTACTGTTTTCTGGTAAAATCTACCATGAGAGGATTCGGAATGAACTTGGGTGGCTTTTAGCATGAACACTTGAGCGTTGTTGGGGTATTTTTTGTCTTCAAAGAAAGTTGCATGTTGGCAGAGTCCAGTGAAGCCTCCTTTCCCCTTGCTGGGCTCAGGGCTGTGGCCTCCTGGCTGTGGCTGTCATACAACTTGGGGCTTTGCCCCACCATAAATTAACTAGGGTTTGTGCCCCGTCCATTTACAGATGAAGCTGTCTTGTCCCTGCTGCAGGCTTGGGAATCTCCATTGAAATTTGTTGGGTTTATGACAGCCATCAAGGTCTGTAAACTGTTTCAAGGTGCATGTTTAGAAATGCTATTTTTCTCAGCTCCCTTGGGGGAGGATGGAAGACTGGGGTTGAACAATAGTTTGCATTGTCCTGACAAAGCAACCTGCATTTTTGAGGGAGACTGGGGGACTGTAGAAAACAACAGAAATGGTTTACCTGCTTGGCTTTCTATTGTCCTGTATCTTAAACCTGACCTTATCTGAATGGAGCAGAATATAGTTATGCTCATATCTGAGGGCAGCAAGCTCTTGGATGAGTGAGTCTACATCAAAGCCAGTGGAGGATTCAATAAATCAATGTAGCCAGCAAGAAAAGAGGCAAAGATAGTTATGGTTGGGATGCATTTACCCTAAAGATGGCTCACCTATAAATTTTATCCATGGATGTGAGTTAACATTAATTGCATAGAGTTGGTAAATATTGAAGAGTTTTGCAGATAGTGGAAGAAGCTTGGATGTTCAGGTGGGAAAGCAAATAGCTGGTGCTTATGGCCTGAAGTCACATTTCAGTTAGCTTTTCTCTTGTATGTCTGCTCTGCGCAGTAATTCCCAGCTTCCCAGGAATTGAATTCAGGTCATGTTTGTTAAACAACAGCTGTGGTGAAAAGTGCTCTAGAAGCACTTCTTTTGTATCCTGTTTTGAAATATGTGCCATTCTACTGAAGTCTTGCCTATTTCTATCTTTTGACTTCTGTGACCTCATCTATATACATACAAAGTGTTTTGATACTGTAGATGTACATGTTGCGAGACTTGCTTTGAGAAATTGAATTGGAGCACTCAGAGTTTTTGTGGATAGACTTCAGGTTTCTTAAAATGAGCTGAGTGTTTTGCTGCATTGTACCCTTTTTCCACATGAGGCCTGCCTGCACATTCGTTTACTGCTGTGAGAATATCTCACAGAAACTGTATAATAGAACTAAACCTCCTCTCTAGGAGTGTTAGAATACTTACATACTTGAAGCTGCTGACTCTGTGCTACCTTTCCTGTAGCATCCTGCTATTCTTATTCCTCTCAATGTTGAATGAGCAGTTTTCTTTACTTCTTTTTGTAGGTTGGTGGTTTGTGAGCACAGCAGAGGAGCAAGGCTGGGTCCCTGCTACGTACCTGGAATCTCAAAATGGAACCAGAGATGACTCTGACATCAACACATCCAAACTTGGGGAAGGTATGGAAAGCTTTTTGCTATCAAGAGGAAGCTGCTAATGCTTGCTTTCTGCTTTTTTCCCCATAGGAAAACTCCAAAAACTCTTGCTGCCACCTGTGGCTGTTCATCTAGTGCAATAATCTCTTCTCTTATATCAGTAAAATTGTTGCAGAAGAAATTGAAGTACCATGCCTATAATTCCTTTGTGACCAGCCTAGGCTGTCAGTGTGACTAAAGGTTCAAAAGCTGAAATGGTGCTCATTTTAATACCCTTTAAAAATCACACAAACAACTCATGTGCAAGTCCAACCACTATGTTCTGGTAGAGGTCTCGGACTTTCATGTCTATGGAAGGAGAGAACTTGCATGGCTTGTTTGCAGAAACTGTACAAGTGAAAGCTTTTAACTGGAAAAAGATGCTTGATAGAGCCACAGGCCATTGAAAGAGTGAGATTTAACTTGAATGGCTGCTTCTCATTACTATTGTTTTAATTAATCTTTGAAACTAGCTTCACTGCTGTTTGCTGTGGTCTATGATTGGGTGGAAAGGTAATTTTATTTGGTGTGGTCTCACTCTGTTAGAACTGAGATGCCATTTGTCATGTATATGCATTTAGCTGTGCTGGTTTTTGGCTAAAGATGCTAAATTCAGGTTCCAGAAATGGAATAGGACAACCTCACATGTTCCTCTGTTCCATTGTGAAAGACTAACCACATCTTAATAGACTTCTCATGTAGCAACTGTGTACAAAGGACACTTTTATTATTATTTTCTCCATTCTAATGAATCTGTTGCTAAATTTCTAGGTGCTCTTGATGTGACACTTATGTAAAACGTATGTGAAAACTCAGCTGACCTTTCCTTACAGGCAGGAGGATTAGAGATGTGTAGGGGTGGCCATCTGTCCATTAAGATAGCACACAGGCAAAACATAACTTTGTGCTGAGCCCCAAGGGTGACATCTGTGGCTTATTGAAATCTTTGGCTCTGTAGCTCCTTTTTCCCTGCTCAAAGCTACCCATATCCTGGGTCACTTAGGGTTTAGAGACAGACTGACTGTAGACTGGTAGGCAAGTAACCAGTCTGGTATGATGCAACATCTTAGCGGATGCAAAAGCAGTTAGTAAAGTTTCCCTGTTAGTAAAGAACAAAAGCTTACTGCTCTTTTCTGAAAGAGTTGAAGAATGCCCTGTCTGTTAGTTTGTAGCTTCCTCCCTTTTCCTGACTCTTAAATATGATGTATGCGTGATAGTCTTATTGCTTTCATTTTGCGCTCTCCTCTGGCTTTCATGTTGCCCTCTGCAGCATACTCTGCACAGGGCTGTTGCCACACAGCAGTCTTTCCTGGGTAATGGAAAATCCATGAGGTGTTCCTTATCTTTTTCCTCTTGGTCCCCTTTAATCCATTATACTGCTCTCCTCAGCTATGATCAGCAGTCCTGCTCCTTTCCTTACTCCAAATCCAGATATGCTGAAACCTGAGACTGTTCTTCCCTTTCTGTTCAGTTCCATCTCAGTGACAAATGTAATTGCATTACCTCAACCGCTGCTTTGATGTGCCCCAACTTTTGCTTGCTTCTCTGTAACTGTGTTTTCTGTTATTAACCACATAAGCTGAGACTTCTTCCGTTCTTTGTTGTGCGTCCTGTCCCAGTCCCCCACAGTTCTTTACTTGGGCTGTTCTTCTCCTCTCCTAATAGTTACTTCATAAGAGAGGAAAGAACAACTTGGATTCACTCTGTTTAAAGGAAAGCGTATAAAAGTGTACATACTTACACAGAAAACTTGCCAGGAGATAGGGCCTCCAGTATAACGGAGGAGGAAAGCACTTTCAGTGCATTAAGTGCCCTAGCCTGTGGATTTAGAGTTCACGCAAGTTTCAGAGTGACTCCTGGAGATGTTGACTTCCCGCAGCTGTGCAGTCTGTGTCCTGCCTACTTTGAAAGGGTAGAAACACTAATGCAGGGAGCTTTCTGTATCAGCCTCGTGGCCCTCTCCATTTGTAGCAGGCCTGGAACAAGTCCACAAGCCAGGCAGACTCAGAGGTCTGCTCCGCCGTGGCAGCCCTTTGTAAAGATAAGGAGGTGCTGAATGCAACTTACTAATAATGCTGCCTCTACATAGCAGTAATATTTCCATGTTTGTTTGAATAGTCTGTTCCCTTAGAAAGACAAAAGTGTTTCCTCCCTGCACTGGAGCCTGCACAATGTCTTTTGTCAGGATGAGGGTAGACAGTCGACTGCTACCTGGGCCTGTGTTTAGACCAACACTATCTTACAAGGCTTGGAAAACATTCAGAAAGCAATCTAAAGAAACATTTGCAGCCACAAGAGCTGTTAAAGTAAACATCTTAAAATGGTCTCTGCAAAGGTTTAGACATTTGTTGATAAATAACCTTTCTGGTGACTACCTCCAATATGATCAACTAAGTCCAAGTCTGAGGTCAAATGGCAAAATTCAGTATTGTTGAGGAGAAAAAAACCTGACTCATGAAAAAACATTGTGATATAACAGGGCTATCACTAGGGGGTAGTCATATGTTTTGAGGAGGAGAGTGTGTGGTAGATCTGTGTGACCCACTGTGTCCAAGGGGTGCTCCTGGATGGCTGAATCCTCCAAACTCCTGGTGTGAGCAAGGAGCTGTGGGTGACTGCTCTGCGTTGACAGCTGAAGCAAATCCTACCCCTTCCACACCCCTCCTGCAAGCCTTTAAGTTCGATATCTTTCATTTCTTCCATTCTTCTATAGAAACCTCCTAATACAGGCAGCCTTATCGTGAACTTAGCTTTAACTTCTCTCACTGCTATAATCTGTACGTCTAGTGAGGTGTCTCATGTTGCCTCTTGTGTAGTGTGTGTGTAACTGGCAGTCTAATGTTCTGTTGGTTTGGAGAAAGCCACCAGGTTAAAGCAATTGGTAAGAAAAACTCTACGAGTAGGGAGTGAAGACAGCTCACATTCTGTGCCACCAGGGGCTTCCAAGAGGATCACTGATTTCCAGCTAAAAACACAGTGATCTGTAAGCTTGAAATCCAGCTCCTCTGAAAATTTGTGATTTTTCCATGGCACACAAGGCATCAAAGGGGAAGTAGAGAGTACCACAAACAAGACATTGGGTCTGTTCAACAACACTTGCCACACCTCCAGTTCACTGGGGAAGGTTTAGGCCTTATAGCACAGGAGAAAATAAGGAGAGTGAGCAGGGTGCAGAGTCTGGTCTGTAAGCCCCTGACAGATATAAGGGCAGAAAGACAAAAGCCCTTTCTGGGGAAATTACTAATTTTTTTTTTACTTTTTCAGCTAATCATTCCCTAATCAAATAATTTTTCTGTGCCTGATTGTCCACAGAACATGATCCTAGAAGACAGTGGTGTCTGCTCTCATGGGTGCACATAAGCAGAATTGAGTGATTATTGATGTCAGAGTTTACAGTTTCCCTGTATCCCTAGCAAAACAGTTGTGTTTGCACCTTAGTGATAGCTGAGGTGTAATACTTCACATTGCTTTGCAGCAGCACCAGGCACCCTTGCAGTAGTTGCCAAACTAGCATGGAAGCCCACGAATGGAAAAAGGGAAGTGTTTGTCTGTGTTCCTGTGACAGTCCTCTGATTCCTGTGTTGTTCACACCTTCACAAGAATAAGAAGGAACTGAGTACTGTTCTATGTATGTAATCCAGGAAAAAGTGGTGTCCTCTGTGCACAGCTGCTGTCAATGCCATTTCCATAGGTGTCTTGTCTTTGTTTATAATTTAAATATAAATTATTGTTTCAGTGTGTAACTGATTCTCAGTTCTGGCTTGTTAGCTTCTTGAGCCTGCTCAGTAATTGCAAGGTTAGGTTTTTCCTTGCATTTGTAATCAGTATATTAGAAGTTTGGATTGTGACAATTAGCTGTGGCAGTGATTGAGTCCTGTTATAAACAAGGAGACATCAGACACTTTCCACCTGGCTTCTTTTTCTGAGTGCTGCTGTTACAAGTGAACTCACACAAGACAGGCTGCCTTTTTTATTATTATTATTTATCACCTAGATTTTGTTTATAGTGTAATAATTTGCTTAGAGATGGTTAGAGCCCTGCTTTGGTTTGATGTCATACACTATAGACTGAATTCTCCAAAAATCATGCACCCTAACTAGGAGATGCAACAGCAATGACGTTGATCCAACCTCCTTGGACAAGCAGTCTTAAGTTGTACGGCTCCTTTTGAGGTGTGTGCATGTTTTGGCTTTTGGGGTTTGTTGTTTTTTTTTTTTTTTAAGGAAAGCCATAACAAGAGTGGCAATTTATGACAGTTCTAGGTGGTTTGTGTTGCTCAGGCTCAAGAATCTAACTTGTTCCACTATACTATATAAACTAAACCAAATTGTCTGCATGCCACCTAACTCATTCCTGTTAACAAGACCAGTGCTTGCAAATGCCATGTTTTATTTTTATTCCTCACCTTCCCATCATTTTTTTCCTTTTTTTGTTTTTATTCTTTCATTCCATGTTCCAAACTAGTTTCTAAGCGACGCAAGGCTCACCTGAGACGCCTGGACCGGCGATGGACGCTGGGCGGGATAGTCAACAGGCAGCAGAGTCGAGGTGAATTAATAGCTTCCTATGGCACCAGCCCCTAAGGGTGCACCAAAAGCCATGCTGCAGCTTTGGCTGTGGTGTACCAGGGTCTGCATCTTCGGCACTCTGGTAGAGACAGGCCAAAGCTCCAGAGTTCAAATGTGGATTTTGTACATGACTGCATGAGGGTGTCTTGGAACCAGAGTTAGGCACCCCAAGAGCTGGAGGCTGATAATCAAAGGTAACTCTGCAGTCTGACTCCTTGTGCTGCTTGGGGAAGCTCACATCTGTTGTGTTTTAACTTTGGGCATATTTGTACTCAGTCTTTCCTACCTCAATAAGGACAAGTGATATTTCAGGGCTATTAAAATGAGAAGAATGCCAAAAGCCATGGTCAGACATGTGTGCACTGGAAAAGTGCTTGGAGTGGAAAGATGAGAATCGTTCCAGTTTCAGCTCGCTCTTCCTTGCGAGCAATGCTTGGTACTAAAGACAGACTCCTTCAGAACTTTTGGGAGGTTTTGGTGTCAGTCCCAGGTGTTTAAAATACCACCACCAGCAGTATTTATTTATGAGCTTTGCTGATCTGACACTGAGCCTTTGGAGGGGGGAGCACTTTGTGTTCTGCAGCTGTGGTTGAGTGAAGTCTGAGGTATCTTCCAACTCAAGCACTTCTCCAGTGCGTGTGAATCATCTTCTCAAGAGCAAATGTATCCCTTTCTATTCCCTTCTTCTTTTCTTGCAAGATTGTCCAGATGTGGTATTCATTACACGTCAAAATGGGGAGAGGTGGGGGGAAGCACAATTTTCACTTCTGTAACTTTTAGCCAACCTTATTGAGGGGATGGAGCCAAATGTAACCACAAGAGAAGCTTCTCAGTTGAGGAAAAGGTGCGTTTTCCTGCTAAGGAGACGGTGTACTTTAAAAGTAGCAAATTTATCTTCTCCTGGATTTGATGATGGTTCTTTTTGCAGACTTGTGTGTGTCAAGCACATACAACTTCTCAGTGACCTTTTACCTTTGCTTCAAAATATGGTTGAGGAAACCAAAATAACAAGAAGGATGTTCTTCCTACTGGGGACCCTGCAGCAACTGGAACTAACCTCAGAAGACAAATGAACCTGTGCTTGTTTCTGTACTGCAGGAGTTTGGAAGCTACTTATTTTGCATTGTCAAACTCTGCCAGATACTTCCAGGCAAATTAACTGGGATCATATCTGGGAATCGGTTTTCTAAACAGCTTGTTTACTAGTTTAAACAAATATATCCTTCATATTCATACAATACTGCAAACAAAGCTCCATAAGATATTAAGACTGCCTGATCAGTCCTGTAGCATAGTCTTGAGGTAAAACTTGAGGACCTAAATTGCATTCCCAGGTTTTATCTTTTTCACTTTTATGCCCACCATTTGTGGGCTTCAGCTCCAGAACTGCCCTCTGACAGTGTCTTCTCTGGCAGTCTTCCCCACCACAGGCTCCCCTAATCTCTTCCATCCCTGGCCTTTTCTTGTTCTGTAACAGTTTCTTCCCTATTAGGCCCAAGCAATGCTGGAGTTTTGAGTGTGTTGGAGAGCATGTGCTTTATCTCAAACTAAATCTCAGCCCTTGAACTTGGCACAAACTGCAGCATCTCAAGGTTTAGGGCACCCTCCATGGCTGAGCTGCTTCTATAAGCTCTCTCCAGCACATTTCAGCCACAGCTAGCTAAGCTGGCTAAAAATAACCTGGTTAATGTCATCTGAAATAGTAGGTTAGGGAGCTTTTTAAAAAAAGCAGGCTTATTGGAAGTAAAGGAAGTGATTTGAGTACTTGGGGACAGGTTGGAGACAGTGGCTTCGTCATCTGACATAGCTGTAGTCTGTACAGACATTTATGCCTTCCAAAATGCAGTTGTTGAAAGTATGAATCTCTCTGGGTGTCCAGCTTGCTGTTCTCTAAAAGAACACAGTTTATATGAGGTCAGGAGAGATTCTTTCTCCCTTCTTGCCCTCATCCCAACCCAAAAGACTTCCTAACAAGGCCAAATTTGGGTGGGTTTGCACTGCAATGGCAGAATGCATGAAGTGTACACACACCCCCTGCCAACCTCCAAGCCCCTGCTCCAAAGCCCAGAAGAACTAGAAGAGCTGCTCAAACAGGAGCTTGCCAGGGTTGTTCGATGCAGGCAGAACAGCTTCCCCTTCCCCACTTGGCCTCTTTCTTGGAAATAAATTCAATTAAACATTTTGGCTGCAATTCTCCCCACCCAGTGATATTCTGCTCAAGATAGTCCCTGCTGTTGGGTTAGCTCCAAGAGGTCACTGGAGTTTAAAAACAAGCTGTAAATGATGCTTCCCTTCATATTTATGCTTGGGTTCCACTCATAAAATGTTTTTACCAACTAAGTCTGTGATAGAATCACTTAAAAGTGAGAACTGAAGGAATTGTGTGTTGTTTCTGAAGACCAGGATTTTCTAAGTGACTTGGATATTAAAAACACTGGGAAAGCCTGAGCATGGAAGGGAAGGGTCCTTGCTTCCCTATTACAGACTGCCTAATGGGGGAGAATCATCAGGGATAACATATTTATCTTTACCCTTTCCAAAGCCACTTGAAAAGGCTGAGCATCCCTGAACTTCAGATATTTGAGAGAAACTTTACTGGGTCCATGAATAAGAAACATGAAGGACAAAGTATTGAATATCACAGTAGTGCTCCTTCTTAAAGCTGAAAAAAGTCTGCAAAGAGAACAGCTGTAGTCTGTTTTTACAAAGAGAAACAGATGGCATTTGTTACTAAACTTTTCTCTTTAAAATGGTCCATGGTGTACCCAGATCTAAGAGATTACATTGGTTTATGTTTCTTATGTAGCTGCAGAGCTTGTTTCTTTTACATGTTAAATGTTTTAAAATGTGGTACATTTTCTAAACTTTTGTCTATACATTACAAGACTCCAGTAATACAAATATGGATTGTAAGGAGAAGTCTGAACCTTTGTAGTTTTTCCTCAGTCCTGACACTTGTCAGACCTGCAAGTTGCAGAGTTCATGTTCTCTTGTGCTGGGTAAAATGGTACTTCTACACATGCATCTATTTGGAACTTCCCCTGGAAGACAATTTAAGATTGCTTACAGGCTAATTTAATGAGAAGTCATTTGTGCTGTTCAATTTTGATTGGGAAAAGTGGGAGTTTACATGCCTGTTTTATATGCCAGATAACGGACATAAGTTATTGCTGCTTTGCTTTTATGCCCAACACTTTCAACTGGAGCTGTTACAATGCAGGAAAGTACTTTAAAGTTATTCATATCAACAGTATAGTGACATATGGGCTGAATTTCTGCCAAATGAGCCTGTTATTTAAGAGTAGCTGCTAGCACAAAAAATAAGCTATTCAATGGAAGAGTTAAAGTTAGAACTTGGAAACTATAGGTCTTCCTCTTACTTGCGTAACTTATGGAGAGCAGGAGCTTGATGGGGGGAGATGGGGCGTAAAGGGAGGTGAGTCATGTAACCCAATAGTCTTTGATACTTGAACCCCATCTTGAATTGGTCTTGATACTTGAACCTCATCTCCTAACCTGGCTGAGTCATTCTGCAATCAGTTTTCTAGCTGTGGCAAGAGCTCTTGATCGGTACTGGTGATACAGCCTGACTGGTGTGCTTCTGCATCCCACCAGAGCTGCTTTGCCCTCTTTGGCAGCCACCTCATTACCCACAGGACTTCTCCCTTTGTTTCCACTGTTTTTTGCTGCTTCGCCTTGATGCTGGTGAACTGTTTGTCATTTGCAGCACAAGGCTGCTTTGCTGTGCATAAATCAAACCAGCACAGAGCGGCTTCAGACGTGGTTTGTTCTTTCTAGTTTTTCATCTGGGCTTTTTTTTTCCTCCTCTGTGCTCCAAGGAAAGTAGTAAATGTTTATTGCCCCTTGCTGGTTGAAGAAAGAGCGTGTGCAGTACAGAACTGCTTAGAAGAAATGTCATTATTGTTCTTTTCTATCTGTTGGCACAAGGTTTTCTGTTGTTTAAAACAAAAAAGAGGGTGAGGGGCCTGCGGATGAGGAACAAAGGCTGAAGAGCTCCTGTCTGCAGATGAACACATTTGATAACTGCGGACAGTTATTTTCTGTGCTGCGTATTTAGACAAGTAAAACAAAGTCCATGTTGAATTAATGCATCGCTTTCTGGAACAGTGAGACTTTTTCCAGAAGCAGGTCTGACAAAGGGGGGGTGGAGTGGAGGAGTGGGGGAGGGCGAGAGCAGACTGCTGACTGAGGGGAAAGTATTTTGAAAGAGAATTCTTCTGTGGTTTGGAAGACGTAGGTTTGGAGCTGTTGCATTTTGCTGAGAAATCATTAATTGGCTAATTTCAAACCCAATTCCCCCCTACCCCCCACTCCTACTGGCATATCGAGCAAGGATGGGGTCACAGAAAGTTGGGGGCATGTAGAGACACCAGCTGAGCAAAGGAAATTACTCCCTGACTTGGTTGGCTCCTGAAGTGCTGCAGATAACTTCCACACTTCTTTATGGAGGCAGAAAAGAGCAAACTTATAAAATATAGGTGAAGGAGAGGTATGTGAAACGGGGCGCTCAGAACTTGGAAGCAGAAACGTATGAGTGCTGGCCATTTGCCTGGGAGAGATGAGACTGATTATGCAGGGCTGGAAACGTGCATGGTATTTTAGCTGCTTAAAGGCAAGGTTCCTGTCCCAAATAGTTTACAGCCTAAACAAAGAAAAGGAGATCTGTGCATCAAAGGAACCTGGGCAAGTGGCAATTTGGCATGCATCTTACTATGACCAAAACGTTTTTCACAGTGGAAAGTGATATTTATTTGATATTTTTAAAAGCTTTTAGGGAAGAGCTAAACCCAGGCTTGTTTGGCAAGGCAGGAAGTCAGGGTAGGTAAGGCTTATTTTAGAAAGGATTTGAGAGTTTCGGGTTATTAGGTACCATGGAGGAGGGAGCCTGCTTAGGTTGATCAGGCATCGTAAGAAAGACATGGGACTGACTGAGAAAAGATGGAAGGATTTGGAGGAATGGGAAATACAAAGGGAGCAGAACATGTGTGAGCATGTAGCTGGATACTAAAGCAAGGCATAGCACACAAGCTTGAAAATTTGAAATGGAACAACTGAATTGATGTACACTTGGTAGGAATCTGGCTGAGGTACCAAAGTACCTGGTAAAGACCAAAATCTGGCTGCTATGCCAAGAGCCTTTGGTGAGAGCAGTGTGCTTTGCTCCTTTGAGAAAGTAGCAAAGAAGGCAGGAGGTGTCTGCAGTAGCTGTACAAAAGAGGTTGAAGGGCCAGATCAGGGCTCTGGTGGTGAGGAGCAGCAGTGATAGAGGATTTTGAAGATGTTGAGGAAAGGAACCGTTACCTTGGTGATAGACTAGGAGGAATCTGAAATAACCAGTGCCAAGGGGATCAGGAAGATTTGGAAAGCGCTACTGAAGCTCTACGTTACAACTCAAGCAGTAAAACTGTGGGTCTGCTTTCCTTGACCTGACAGTAAGTATAAATCCAGACAGCCGGAGGAGAGACCAAGTTGCCTTCTCAAGACACCTCATAACTTTAATGTGTAGTGTGTGTGTGCGCAAGCACACGTGTAAAGTCTGAAATTCTGGTTTGACAGATGGGAAGCTGACAAGTTTGGTGTCTTGCTCTGTCAAACAGTTAGGTACAGTTTCTTCAGGAGCAGACAAAGTTTCATCTTAACTGTTCTGAGGCTTTTCCTGTGGGAGAGGTCCTAACACATCACCTGATATGGAAAACGCCATGCTCAATCCTTATAAATTCTTTGAGATTCCTCTTTTACTAGTAGACAGAAATACATCAGGTGAAACAAAAGAAAACCTATTTGGTTACTATGCTGTGTAAAGGCAGTGTGAAGGAGTGGACACATCTGCTGGCTCTTTAATTACAAGCCGCAGTCTTAACAAAAGGAAAAAACACAAAGCTCTGTTATGGTCTGCCATTATCCAGAAATAAATGTCATTGACATTAAGTTGTCCTAAAATGTAGCAAGTTAGATATGGCATCCCTAGTTTTTCTGCAATCAGTATGTTGTATCATAGCTATTAACAGGCTGGGTGAGACAGAAGTAGTATTTCAGTCCTCAATGGCTGCAGAGGTGACCTTTTACTACTTGATAAGCTTTGCCAAGGTGCCTACAGGTAATCTTGCTCTGCTGTAAATCATGTGATGGTTTAAGAGCTGTATTACAAATCCTATTTATGCAAAAAGTTGCACTTTATTAAGCTGCATCTTAAAATAGGTGGGAAATGATGTATGAGCATACTTAAAGCTGTGGTAACCTGGGTTTAGATCAAGTTTCATAGGGGTTGCCTTGACTCTGCTTCCAGCAGTCTCAGAAATTCCTCAGAATTAAGTGAAGCTGCATTGAAACTGGCTTGGCTTAATATAGAGAAGAGTTTTACTCAGAGTTTGTGGTACCACCGCTAAAAGAACCATTCCCAGCATCTCCCCTTCTCCTTTATGCTCATGCAGATCTGCAATGAAGCAAACCAGACTTAGGGTCATACTGACTTTTCCTTGGCCAGGTTGGCTTCAGGTCCATCTCATGGAAGAGCCATGAACTGAGCAAGGAAACATGCTGGGTGCAAGGCAAGATGAAGGAAGGAAAGGGAAATGGGCTTTTATGAGGACATGGGAACTGTCCTCTGCTGTCCACACTGTTTTCCCAATTATCCATCAGGATCTCTCTCTATTTACGGCCCCAAGCCTCTACTGTCTCTCTTCAGGAGACTTCAGGTAGAAGCAGAGTAAAATAGAAGCCTGCCTTTATTTGGGGAGGAGAAAAGGAAGAAGGAGAAAGATTGACAGGAAAGTGAGGCTTTAGAATAGCTAGTGCACTGATCATTGGGGCTGGTGGGGTGTCTGGGAGGGCTGGACAGAGCACAGCTACAAGTGCCTGGGTTGGGTAGCCCAAACAGTGCAGAAGTTCTTATTGTGCATGTTTTAAATAGTTTCTGTGTATGGGTAGGAGGGAGAAAGACATGTACTAATCCTTCCTTTCTAAGCTTAAGTGGGTTGGGGTTGGATAACGCATGATGTGACAGATTGTAGCCCTTTGCCAAACAGACTTTGCTTCTTCATGTGTGCCTTGTTCAGATTTACTAGTGCAGCTGAATTTCCAGTGGTGGTACCTCCTTCAGTTTAGCCGGGGAGGTATCTTTCCTCTGCAAAATAGTGGTAAAGGAGTATAAGTGAAGTTAGCTAATTGAGCCATTAACAGATCTGCTGGTGTCAGGTGCTAAGAACAAAGATGCCTTTATGCTCTTTCTGTATTGAAGGGTAGTAGGACTCTCATCCCATTATTCCAAGGTGTAGCCTTTTGGCTGATATTATGTACTTTGTAACATGTTGTAAAGTTTATTCTGCCCACTTGACCTCAATGGTGAAGTTGATGTAATAGAAGCTGCAGCTGGGGAACGTGAATTATACCTTTGTTTGCCTTTTTTTATTTCCCCTCCCTTGGTAATTTTTAAGTCAAAATTTAGTTAATCAAAATTAAACATTTCTGTATTCTCTGTAGATGTGGGCATACAACTTTGATGGTATGTCTGGGATGGTTTAGTGACTTATGTCTTATACCATTGCCTGTCATTGTATCTGGATGAAACCGTCATGAAAGTTCTGATTTGTCAG
>JANHGB010007402.1:14678-27944 GCA_026283785.1 Coracopsis vasa
ACTCCTGATTAACTAAATTTCTGCTCTGATGTCGTAAAAGTCTCTAAACTTTATGCAAGTTGCACAGGAGCCACACCCCCTTCTCCTGGTGATGCTCAATCACAAAGACAACTGCTGGGCCAAATCCCCGGCTCTTACTGAGGCAAAGTGTCATTGACTCTAATGAGGGTTTGCAGTGAGATTTTGGATAAGTCAATGTGGACTTCTGTCTGTGTGAGGACTGAAGGATCTGGCCTATGGTCTTTTACAGTAAGAGGTTAATCAACATGCAGGAAATTCTTAGACCCTGTCAGGGGCCCTATTATACCTCTGTTCAACAGAAATCTCTGCTAAATCACAGGGTTCTCTGCTAAAAAGCTGTGGTGTGATATGAACCAAAGTAACAAGTCAGTTAACAGGATCATCCCAAGAATGTGAAAAAAAAAAAGCACCCACAAATAAAGCAACCTGGATAATTCAGGGGAGTTAGTCGGGAAGTGCCCATTCCTGCCCTCATTGACATCCATGGGAGTTTCCTCATTGATGAAGCCCATTCAGTGGGAGAGGAATTGGGCTCTACGGTAGCCTTTGTAATGATAGTCAAAGTTCACTTAAATTATATGGTCACTTTAAAACCACTCTCCAGAAACCTCAGTAATATTTAGTTATGCTGGGCACTTGCCTGAAAGTGTCAATTAGGATCTCTTTGGATATATTCACTTTTGAAAAAGCCAGTTGGCATCAGCAGCTTGTTGTAATAGCTGCTGCAGTCTAAGGTGTTAAAATGAAGCATTTGTTTTTGAAATGACCTATAAAGCCTGTCAGCATTTGCAGTCCAGCTTGTGAGAGGTTGTGCAAGGCAGACTGATGTCCAGGCGGATAGTTTGCCACTTTGGGCAGGATCCAAGTTTTTCAGGGAGCTGAAATTATCACCAGGCGGTACGGAAATACTAGCGTTTGGCAACATGAAGTATTGATAGAGACACCACCCTACAAATAATCTATTTGTTCTCCAGTGGTATGAGATCCTGGAAATAATATTCTCTATTATGAATGAAAGGTGTTGAAGAATAGGTTAGAAAATGTGAACACAGCCAAAAGGCTTACTTGCGAATGCAGGCACAGCTAGCCTTGTAAGTAAGTTAGCTGTGCTTTCCTTGTCTGGTTTTATATCGACAAGAAGTCATAAACAGTCAAAATAAAGCATTAATTCTCAGCCTTATCACTTATGGATCCATTATGCCTTCATATAATTTAATAATATTTATCTAGATGAACTAAACGTTACAGAAAATTTAAAGGTGATAAACATGCCATCTGCTGAATTATTCTGTGCGTGCTTGGAAAGCAGCTCATGGCAGAATTGAATTATTTAATATTATTTTCCAGTATCATGTAGTCGAAGTATAAGCTTCATTTTTGGATTATGATTTGTATTATGAAATGCTTATCAAGTGTTTTCCAAAGATTAGTTTAGTTTTAATTAAATAAACCTTTCTCAGGAGAAAGCCCCCAAATACTCTTCGTACCCAGAGGCTACCGTACTTGTTGTTTTTAATTATTTTTCACTGTTACCCAAACTGCTTTGGGTACTCCTGCCCAATTAAATCAAAGACATGGGCTTCTTATACACAATATGTTTAATATTTAATTTTAATTAAATTAATTAAATTGTTTATTTAATTTTATGTGCATTATTGTTCATAGAGCAATGCAAAATTTATGATAGGAAGAATTTGTGGGAGCTTTCAAACAAGCTAATTACTGAGGTAAAAAGAGACTTTCTCTTTCTAGGGAATAAGCATTCGACCATAAGGAAATAACAAAACCAGAAGTTGTTTGGATAAAATAATAGGTTTTTAGCACAGCACTAAGAATGATTTGTTTTACCTTACTTTATCTTGTAATTATTGCTTGATCATATTGTAATAGATTTGACAACAGCCTTCTCCCCTAGTAGTCACAGGCAGGTAATCAAGTATTTATCAGGGTAAATAAACCTAAAGCTACAATATAAACTTATTAGGAGCATTAAAAATCAGCAACTCACATGCCGCAAATATACATTTTTGGTCACACCCTGAGTCTTTTTATTTCCAACAGACCCACTTATCTCCCAGGTAGTCTTTAAGAGGGCCTACTGTTTACCAGAAGGAGTAGCAAAGAGAATAGCCCTCTTTTTTTTACTAGGTGGGTGAAGATTATTTCTTGTGATAGATTTTTATTTTTTTCCCCAAAGAAGATTTCTTTTTCATCCACAACGGAGCAGCAAAATGTTTTTTATGCTGTTTTAATTTAGTAGCGTACTGTTTTGAGAAGGTGACTAATACTAGGTGTAGACAGAGACATAAAGGTATTTTGCATGACCTTGATGCATGTTATTTCTGCAGGAAGTTAATAAACAAGAAAAGCATAAAAATGTCTATTTGTAACATTGATTGGTATGGCTTATATGAAGGTGATTCACAAGCCTCTTCTCCGTGCATGAATATACCCATGCAGAGGCAATGGAGACTCATCTAAAGCCCACTCAGTTCAGGAGGGATCTTGCTATCAATGCTGGTGGGGTTGAAACAACCCCTCTGGGGCTAATTTCTTAATACTCAAGGGGGCAAACCTACCATTGTGCTCTCACTGCATTTATCAGGAATACAGGGAGGACAGAGCAGGATCAGGCCCCCATGCTGCTTCGCAGTTGAAAAAGGGTCCTGGGAACGTAAACCAGGCTCCTGTCAAAAGCAGCACTGGTTGCTCTTGCAGCTTTGCAGTTGCTGTGCTGTGTGCAGCTGTGAACACGACCAGCCTGGCTGAGAACGATGCAGGTCCTTACAGGGGATAAAAAAAGAAAGGGAAATTGTTTTGGCATTTTTTTTTTCCCCATGGAAATGCAGGATGCATTTTATGAACTAGATATGTATGCAAGGTTGTGATGGGCATTTTGCTCTTCCTAGTTTCAGGGTTAAAAGTGAGTTCATAGTGAAATATAACATGTTATTTCTCTGAGTATTGTGGTAATTGAAACAAATGCAAATAAATGTATTCACAGGAATTATTCATGTAATAACAACTCTTCAGCCTCAAGAGCAGAACGGCTAAAACCAATCTTTCTTCAATGTTAGAGATACTCACAGAGCAATAGTTTTACTCTAGCAGATTAAATAGTATCATAAAAGTAGCTGCTGATGAAGTAAATTAAAAATCAGACTGGGGTTAACTTTGTAGAAGCTGTTTTTAGTCTAATACAATTACCCATTACTGACTACACATTAGCTTTAAATCAACAGCAGTTGAAACAAAGAATTTTCTCTTAAAATTATTACTAGCAGAATTTAAAATGAGAGCAATATTATAGGATATACAAAGACTGAAGTGATCTTAATGCTGAAGGAACACTCATCATAAAGAATCGTCTAGATATATTTTTTTCCCTGCAGTCTCTATTCCGGCATAGACCCAGGCAGAGCAATACGTATGCACAATACGCCTGCCTAATGTACATGCATGCACCAGGAGACAAATCCACTTGAATTCATAGAGATACAGCCTCACCTCAGAGTGGTTAGACTTAAAGGAGAGGCGTGAATAAAAAATGAGGCTGGGGCTGAGTGCTGCGCAGCAGCTTCGTGGCACACAGTGTTCACCACTTATCCCTGAGTGTTTGGTGCTACTTCAGATTTCCATACACACAAGTGTACACAGCGGCATTATTGAAGCAATAGCACTCAATTAGTTCCAGACCCTTTTTAAGATTTTCTGTACAATATAGAAAAGCTCAAGAGTTCAGTCTTTGTATGCTAATAGGAAGAGGTTTGATGCCATGAATAAAATGGGAAAGGGCCATGTGATGCTGGAGACTGGGGAGTCACTGGGGACACTGGGAAGGCTGGGGGTGCCACATGCAGCTCCCTGAAGCCGGCACCAACACAGCACTTGGACGGTTCCCATTTCCAGCTACTGTGATAAAAAGAATGGTTGCAAAACAGGTATTTTTGGATTCTTGCATTTCCTTCCCTTTTCAGGAAGACCTGAAAGAAGACTAGAAAAAAAGAACAAGTGTATTGAGCTAAGGTGGCATATTTAGAGTGGGACATTTCACATGTATAAATAGATGTTTTTTATCAGCCACAAAGACATGCAGAAGCTGTAGGCAGTGCTCCTGTGCTTGCAATAAGGCGGGGAGAAGCTCGGAAATAAGGTTCCTGATGTAAATCAGGGCAGGCAACTGCAAGGAAGAAGTAGCTATATGATTTACAGAGTAAATTACTGGCTTCACTAGATTTCATTATCTTCACCAAACTGTTCTTTATATTTCAGCGTGTTTATATTTTATTCAGAGATCTTTCTTGGGAAGGAGGCTGAGCAAGCACACCATCACCATTTCCTGAGATGTGTGCAGGGTTCCTGGAGTTATTTATAAAGGCAAACTTTGACTTTTATAGGCAGGGCAAGATTGTTTTCCCTAGCTAAATATATGTTTTAGTAAGTGTGCTAAAGGTACTTTAATATATGTGCCTGTTATCCGATGAGCTTACTGCAACAGCTGCTATTTAACCATGACGGCATACTGTTCTAAGATTGATGGGTGGAGGACTTATAGGAGCCAGCACCCTGGAGACCCTGCCCTGGCACCCCAGGCTTTCCCAGCTGGTGTCCTGTACATGGCCAGCATGGCAAATAAAGGCATGTCTGTCCATGGTCACTATCTGACCGTGCTGCCTTGCTGTGGCCATCCCTGGCCAAAATGGAGCTGCGGAAGCCCTTTTGGGTTGATCCCAATGTTTTACTTATTGCAAGGGATCCCAAGGGACCTGATGATTAAAGGTGTTAGGGTTTGTACAGAGTGATGGGAAGGTATATGCTGTGAGCTTTCCCCAAACTCAGAATTTGAGTAGAGACCTCAGAAGAAAGGAGGCGAGGCAAAAGGAAAATGAGGGCATGAAGGGTTTGATGGCAAAAATCTGAGCCAGCTTCTGCATGCTGCTAGGACAGCTCATCCCTTTGTGTTGGTCACTACCTTGACCCTAACTACACCATGTGTTGAGGCTGTGTTTAATTTCTTTTTAATCCAACACTGGCCATTTTCCTTCCCTTTGTCCGTATCATCAGCTGCGGCATTACCCAACTTCACCTGTCCTTTCTGCAGAGAAGTCCTCTACCTTTGGCAACACCCATTTCCCCAGGCTCTCCTGCAGCTACGGCTTCACTCCCGCAGTTGTGATCATTGAGGGCGTCATCTTCTGGTGCACGAGCCATCCAAGTGACAGCATGAACTTCCAGCTCTGTGCCCCAGAGCCATTGCGTGATGCCTCCCCTTCCTCCTGCTCTGGGTCCAGAGACTCTCTGGTGGGGTGATGATGAGGATGAAGGGGGACACTCTGGTTTTGGGGTGCCATGAGCCCCAGGCACAGTTATTTTCTGCCTTTCCTTGTGAGGGCAGACAAATTTCACGTGACTAGTCATCTGAGTCACAAGAGCAGGTACTAAGGAAGGAAAATGTTGACTTGACAGCAAACCAGCTTCATTGGTGCTCTTCAGATATATCACATGAGCCCCATCAGCACCAGCATTGCCACTCCAAACTGTGCTGGCAACTCTCTGTCATACCACACATGCAATCTACATTATTATTTCATAATTAAAAAAAGTATGGTGTTTTATAGAAAAACCTATTTGATCATGTCTTGTTTAAGAAAATAAACTTTGAAACTTGTTTAGTACAACACTTCTAGACTTAAAAATGCCAAAAATTTGGAATAGTAACAAGGCTTACTTTTCTAGCTCTGTATCATTCCATACAGAAGGTACTCTTCATCACAGACATTTCAGAGCATTTTGTAGTGTATCTATCATTACAGTTTCATGAAGTAGGGCAATTTAATTATTCTAATTTTTCATCAGTGGAGCTGAAGAGTAGAGAGCTAAATGATTTGCCCAAATTTGCACAAGAAGTCTATGGCAGAGAAAGGCTTTGCCCTAGGGCTTTCCTGCAAGACATTATTAAGACTCAACTTCAAAGATGGGACATTTTGATACAGAAAGCAACTGCTGCTGCTCTAGGATGGAGTTTTACCTTGGCTGCCTCAGGTTCAGGCCAGTGTAATTTGTGGTGAGTGAGTTAAATTTATTATTCTTGGAAAAAGGAAAAAACACTCAGAAAAGTAGAAATTGAAATTAGTCTAAAACCTGACAAAATTAATGAGTGGGAGTCAGAGGATCGTGATGAATTTATTTCCTCCCTGTACAAGCAGTGTAGATAGGGATATAAAATATACCATATGGGGTTACTTACACATGTGTGTACATATATGCCAGTGTGTGCGTATATGCACACATACACTGTGTCTCTCTGTTGATGTATTCCATTTGTTAAACCATTTTGGGCATGCTCTTTATATTCCCTGCAACAAATAAAATGTGGCCCCATAGGCAGAAGTTTTGCACACCAGGTTTAACTCTAGAAGTAATTTTGTTTTGTTCACAGTGGAGTTATTAAGCTCTCGCAATACGGGTTTACAGCCGAAGCGATGACAGACTTAAATTCAAGAGCAACGTGATTAGGGTATTGTGCAAGGTAGTGCTGTAGCAGGGCTTACCTTTATTATCTGTGATAGTAGTGTAAGCCCAGCTGACTGAGGAAAAAACAAAACTAAGGCAAACAAACAAACATCCTCCACCAGCAGACAACTTTTGCTTTTAGAGGCGTGCATTAGGAGATGTGTGATGCCAAGCAAATTCCAAACCGGCGGACATTCGTGTGTGCTTTTGCTAATATTTATTTTATGACACATTATAACTACTGTGTGTTGCTGTTGCTATGAACCCTTGGGAAATAAAACTGGAAACTGTGTTGTGGTGAAAGCCAAGAGGCCACAACTTTATTAAACATGAAAGCTGATGTACAAGGCACAGGCAGGAACTATCAGTCCCGGCTGAAGGCAGGCAGCAACGTTGCCAGACTCCCTTCCCGGCACCTCCATGTTCTCACAGGGATGGGCAGTGCTGCTCCCGAGGGTCATGCTTTGCACCTGCTCGTGTCCACCGAAAACAGCTAAAATGTCACCGTGCCAATATTAGCTGCGTGCAGGGAGCTGCACCCCAATCAGCTGGAGAGGGGGGATTATTCACTGATATTGCTCTGAGGAAAGCTGCAGAGGGAAGGGAAAATTAAAGAAAAACATTCCCTATAAAAATTCTCTGTCAGTGTTAATCAGCTGCATGTTTTATTCTTGGTTATTTGCCTGGCTCTTGCTGCAGATTGTGTTTCTGCTTTGGTACCACAAGGCTGCCAGGACTCATGATGCTTGTGTGTGCCCCTCTTCACGAACACAGGTGCTGTTAAAGTGAATACAAACGTAAACCTCTGTCTTCAAAACAAGTGGATATAGAATGTCTTTCATTTTTTATAGAAGCTAGTAAAGCCCAAATCTAATGAGTTTGTACAGTGTGAGTACCAATCTCGTTAAAATGCTCTTTTCCCTTTCTTTTGAATCAAAATCTGCTATAGTCCTTTCCTAAATATTAATAATTTGTCTGCTGGGACCATGTTAATTTTCCATTTTTTTCTTCTACCAGCATTTTTAGGGTCTGAATAATTACTCTCTAGAAACAATTATAAACCTGGTTAACTCTTCCCTTTATCATCATCATCAAAGTACATTACTTTGTCCTGGTTTTAAGGGACATGAGTCTGGTCCCTCATTTCCTCATTGTCTGGGGACTGGGAACTGGGGAAAAATAAAAAAGGAAGGCAAATTAATACCTTTTTCAGCATTTTTTAAGTCAGTGGGTTTCTATGGGAGTTTCTATGGGACAGTGAAGTGAGAAATGTGAGGCAAAGGTAAACAGCATGCAAAGACTGAGGTGTTGGACTGGTGGGCCCTTACTGATACTTGTTTCTAGATAATGTGCTTGACAGCTCTTCGTAGTCAGAGCACTATTATTTATTTATTTATTAATCTAATACATAAGACAATGCAGTTACTTCTTTTTTCTAATTCGATGGATGCTCCCTTTAGAGCCACTTGTGGAAAATGCCTATCTGTTCAGGAGTCACAACTAGAAGAGGGTGAGTCACAAAATTCCATTTTGAATAAAATGCATAGCCAGAAGCAGAAGATGTAACCTCTATCCTACTATCTCTAATTTTCAGCTCTAATATAGACATATTTTCCCCACAGTTACAAAAGAACAGCAATATGAAGGATGATTTGGTGGTAGAGGTCTCTGCCTGAGTGATGCTAATAATATTTTGCTAAGAGATAACATGGTTATTGCTTTCCCTTTTCTGTGGCAAACGCAGATGTTATTTCTAAAACTGTGGAGTTAAATTCCCAAACTAAGGAATTGTGTAGCAAAAAGCACTCTGAAGTTTCAGGCTCTTCGGGGTTCAGATCTTAAAAGCCAAAACTCAGATCCAATAAAAGGAATTAGGAATTTCAATACTAACGAACTATTGTGGGATTCAACAGTCTGCTCCGGGGGTCCTGCTATCCTAGGGCATCAAAGGATGTTATAAAGCTACTGCTTTAGTTTGTCCTCCTGTTAGCAGAAGGATATCTCTGCATTGACAGTATACTCTTTTGATATTTTGATTAAAATTTATGAAGTTCTGTAATCATCTGTTCCTGCCACTCATTGCCATTATGATCCCTAAATGCCCTCTTCTGTGATTTTCCCATTCTCAAAGGCTTCTATGGTATTCAGATCATCTCTCTCTGACAAAGTGGGAGGACAGAGCATTTGTGAAGGCACTCTAGCTCCTAATTGGAGTGATGGTAGCATAAAGGGCTATGGAAACAATATGTTGTGTTTAGGAATGAGGCCAAGAACTGCTGCCATGCACTTCACCATAATGTCAGTAAAGTCGTGAATAGCTCAGCGGTTGTGAGCAGTAAACAACCTGGCTAATCAAGGCTCTTTGCACATGATGACAGTTGAGCATCTCTTACTGTGGGGATCTTTCCAATTACTGTCCTGATAAGATCATTCAGCACCACACTGTTTCTTTCTTTCTTTCTGAAGATGAAATAAGTTCTTGACAGTCAAATACAATCTTTACTACAGTTTTGGACCATAGGTCTTCCTGGAGGTAATTCCTTCAGGCAATACTTGGGACATTGACGCTACATCCCATCTGAGTCCTGTGCAGGTGTCATGCAGGACCCACTGCTTGCCAGCAATTTATCTTCTTTATCAAATAAGCAGTTGCTAAAGTCTTTCTAAGAATCTTTTACTGCCTCCTTGGAAACTCTCAGCTTTATGGAATATCCAAAATATTTGGATCACTTTTGACTCTGCCTGGTTTCTTACTGAAACTGACAGGTTAACCTGGCAGCTAGGCAGTAGGTGAACTTGAGTGGTGACACCGAGCTGGTCTTGTGTGCTGAACTCTTTTTCTGTCAATGTAGCATTTTTGGTCAGGAAAGCAGAAGTCTGTTCTGGAATCTAAACATATGACTGGACACCTCACCCTCAGTTACTGTCACAGCGAATGTGATCAGCTAATGGCAGCAAAGCATTACATTGGATAGGTAGACTCAGATAACAGAGGTTGATAGACTTGCTAGTGACTACTAAAGGAGAGGCTGCCCAGTTTTGCAGCTCAATTGAGGACTTTTACCTGATCTCTTTTCTGGCTTTGATCTAGGAGGCACAGATGAGGTTTTGGGATTTTGCAGTACCTGGCTATTCTCGTTATTTGTGCAAGCATGCTGCATCTTTTTCCCTTGTGTACATACCCTGTTATTAATCAGACCTTGCCTTGATTACTCTTGTATTTCTCCCCTTAGAAACAGATATTTTATATAAGGATTACTTATAGATATCTGAGGTTTGTGAAGAGTGTGTGATAGCCCTACCTATTAATGTTTCATGCGGAAAATACTGCACCGGCTGTTGGTGGTGGATTTTGAAAAGCTGAAAGATGATGGTGTGCGGTCTGGACTTCAGCTACACAAGAAATCTGGTCTTTTGTCTGGTGGCTGAGGAAACCTGAAGTATTCAGTCAAACTGCTTTAATGAGGTACACTTGGGCAACAGGACACTCTTTACCAGGATATGTTGGTATGGGGGTTAATTTTCTCTTAGATCTTGCAGCAGCTGCCTGCAGTTGTCTGATGTCTCCCAGTCTACCAGCATGGCAGAGATGGTCTGGGCATGGCTTGAAGACCTGGAGGACAGGGAGGTAGACAGTTTATCATTCCAGAAGGCAGCTCTCTGAAACCTTTGAGGAGGAGCAGGCAGGGTTACAGATATCAGTGAGTATAGCCCTAAAGGATGTCCTGTTGAAGGAGAAACATTTTCAAAATCAGCTGTCACACTTCAGGCTTCAAAACCGTTAAGTGTAGTTAACTATTGAATAGATTTTGTAATGACTTTTACATTTATGTATTTGGCCTATAGAAAATTGTCTCCAATGGTATATATCTACAGAGCTGTCAAGACTTAGTGCTTACTCCTTTTACCTTGTTCTGTATCACTTAACCACTTCCATGACTATTGTTATTTTCTCTTAGTCTTCATTAACAGTTATTTCAGTGGCTTTCACTTTACTTTGGTCCCACATTTCCATCACTTTTCACCATTTTTGGCAGAAGAATCAACCATCCTCTCTTGAAACTCTCTAAATTCAAAGTACGTCATCTAGCATAGCCTGAATGTGCTTCATGTGGGAAATGGAGGCAGATAGTGCTAGTTCTTGTATTCGAAGAAGGATCCTTTTATACCACATCAGTCTATTACAAAAGATAAATTAAACCTTGGCATTCTTGTTCACTGTTTTGGTTTTGGTTGGTTTTTGTTTTTTTTTTTTCCCCCGACCCTTTTTAGACTTCTTTTTGACATATATCCAATGATTTCATGGATGTGAAACAAAGCAATGGGTAGTGCTGATGCTGTGTGTTATGAAATAGATCTACATGGATCATGTACTGGGGAGTATATCAGTGTCTGTATCCATTCAGACTTTGGCTTCTCTGCAAGACATAGAAGATCCCAAATGTTGGTTCTGCACACATAATAACTTATTCATAATTTCCTTATATGCCACTGTTCTTCCTCATAAATATACTAATAAAACTCATCATAGAAATCAAAGACAGCTATTACAATATATCTGATGGACAGCAGTCTCTGGATGCATGAATTATGATTGCATGAAGCAAGATGGTCTTATTATGCTAGGATATCTTTGCTCTGAATAAATTCCTGTTACTGGTGTGTAATCTTTTGACTCAAGCCAGATGATAGGAACTCGACCAAACGAGACCCATGCAGCATTATTATTGAGCTCTGCTTTCACTTTGTAGAATTACAATTAGATAAATGGTGCTGGAAGTTGTGTCTTTGAGCAACAGTGGTCTCGGCAAGGTTGAGGGCTGGGGGGAACAAGAAGCATTCATCATCTGAACTGGTCTTACCAGTCTAGCCTGCTTTCAGGCTATAACTTAATGCCATACACTGATTTAGATGTAGCACTTGTCAGCCAAGAATAAGACTATAAGACACAGACATTCTAGGACTTGACCCATACTTTATTGTGAATACCTGATTGAACTCTAAGCTGACAGACAGACAGAGACAGCCATTAGTATGGGAAAGAGAATTTGTTCTGCCATGTAAGAATTCAAAATATCTTAAAGTCTGCTCTGTAATTTAAGCTTAGGACTATCTTAGCAAATTTCTCAATAGTATTTGAGTAACCAAGTGATTTTTCTAAACTTATCTTTCCCCACTTTTGCTTCTGTACTCTACTAATTAAAATGGCAGCATCTATTTTTGAAACATCTCTTGGGACTCTCTCTTCATGACTGTCTTTATTTCAAGGGATTTCTCTCCTTACATCTCCAATATTCATATTAACCAGAACAAACTGATACTGAATGCCAAAGCCACAAACCTTTAATGGGTCCCTTTGCTTTAAATTTGAGACAAGTTAAGACATTTGCATGACAGTGATGGAATACTGGATATCTGCTTAGGCTGAGCTGGAAGAGCAAGGACTAGAAAACGGCAAACTATCTGTGGATATTTGCATTTCTTTCACTGAAAGTGTTCTGACCCTTCTTCAAGAAGCTGTTACCACTGAGCAAAGCAGACATAAAAGACCTGGAAGAAGAGTTTGTCTTCAGGAAAGTTAGAAAACACCTACAAATGCGAAACTTTCTCTGAAGGAATTTTCTTGTTTCTATTCCTGATCTGTCAGACAAGGTGCAGCACATCATGTCAGACAGTCTTTTCTACTGATCTTCTGCAGATGATGAAGTAACAGAGAGATCACAGCTAGTATAGGAAAGCACATGAGCAAATGAGCATGCAACATCACTCCCTTTTTTAACCTGGAAGGTTGTCTTGTGTATCAGGCAGAATCAAGAATATCCAAAGGACTCATGAAATATGCAGAAAGTAAAACAAAACAGGAGAAGAAAATGCCTGTTTCTTGACTTCAGGGTGCATTAAAAAAGCCCTAAAAACGAAAACAACAAAAACCCCAAACAGTTCTCCAGTCCTTAGTAGTCAATGATGAATAAATCGGATTTATGTTTAGCGATAATGAAGGCATCATATGCACAGTGAGAAGCCTGTTCCTGTATTTATTATGTGTAAGGTTTGATTTAAACTATTCCTCATTCACAGACATACTTAATATCAGCAACAGCAGTGTCTGATATTTTAATTGCAGGAATTTAGTACTCTTTTTTTATGCTTGCAGTTTGACAGCAAGCAGAATTTTTTTCCGTCTTCAAGTTTGCTATGTGAAAATGGTTAGACAAATTGTTTCTGAGAACATATTTGAATTATGGATTATTTGTCCATTGTCTATAGCAAGATATTTGAAGTAGCCAGCTGAAAGTTAAGGGTACACCTAAACTTGTCTTCCAAGTGCCTTCTGTTATTGAAGGGAGAAAAACTGGTGTCCTAAAAAGGTGCTTCATTCTATGAGGATGAGGAAGGAATGAATTCCCTTTGGTTGTACCTACCTCTTTCTGTTCCCTCTGGAAAAAACTCTTGCAGATCTGGGGCTTAAAATTTGGTTAAAGGTACGTGAGATATTTTGTGACTGCTTATGTTAACTCAGATACCATTTTTGGTCCTCAACAAACTGATGTAGCCTTTATGACCTGTTGCTGCTTGTCCTGGGTTCAGCAGTAGCAGTCATTTTTCTTTTTCTTAGTAGCTAGTGCAGTGCTGTGTTTTTGACTTTCGGCCTGGTAACAGCACTGATAACACCTATGTTTTCAGTTGTGGCTTAGCAATGTTTAGTCTGAGCAAGGACTTTCTGAGCCTCAT